>BQNB010008598.1:0-35624 GCA_026074375.1 Tanacetum coccineum | reverse complement strand
AACGGTACTAACAAACTAACAGTACTAACACTTTGTACTGTTGGTACCAAGTATAACTGTCGGTACTAACTATTGTGCTATCGGTACTAAGCTAATAAAACATTAATCCTAACATAGAGGATTGAAGTGTAATCGAGGGAGTCATCAAGACACAAAATGAATAGAGAATTAAAAAAAACATCCACCCAATACACGAAATTCACAATGAAGTATTAGTGCAATTTTCTACGGTCCAAGTCTGCTTAGGTTTGGCTAGGCAAGGTAGGAAAATATCTCTTTAAGTATTAGCATTATTCTTAACGATGTTAGAGTTCCCGCGAGTTTTTACCTCTCCAAATCTGGTTTGCACTGTTCAGCTTTGGACAATCACTCTTGTAATGTCCTGTCTTTCCAACCTCATAATAGGTACTTCAGGTTTCTGATTTGCCACTGCGGCCTCTAAGTCGTTATCGAAACGGGTGTCCTATAATTTTCTGGTCATATGGCCAACTCTCTTGTAGTTATTGCACTCAACAGTGCATGGCCTAGAGTGGTGCAACTTACACTCGTTGTAGAAGGGTAACTTTCTGTAGGTCCAAAGTCTTGGATCTGTTTAGCCTTTTGTAAGACAATAGCTAACTTGAATAAATCCAAATCAACTATATGAGAAACAATGACTATGAATACTATGTGCTAATGCAGAATCTTAACACAAGTACTAAGAAGAACACAATGTAAAACTTTGCTATTTGCTATTAATTTCTATTAGAATACTATTTCAATCTCATACTAAACATTGTGCCGTAGGGTTCCTTTTATACACCAAGGAAACCCTAATGGGCTTTACAAACGTGTGAAAGGATAATGCATATCCTTTCCTAAGATATCTCCTAAGATATCTCTAAGATAACTATTATAACTATTCTGTTACACAAACAGACTTAACTAGACAAGATCAGTACTAACTATAGTACTGCCAGACTTAACTTAGTACTGGCAGACTTAACTATGTCTACCAGACTTAACTCTATAACTACCAGACTTAAGTCTATTTACAATAATTCCTAACAATCCTCCCCTAACTTGATCTTCACTTGTGAACTTCAAGTTTCTTTGAGTATCTTCATTATGAGCTTCCTGAGGATTTTGTAAGCATTATCTTTGGAATTATTCTTGAACTGCAACATGATGATTTTCCTGTATAAACAGGTTCTTGACTTCTATCAGCAACTCTTGAAATCATCACTAAGGATATTTGCAGCATCAAATCTTTTAAACATCATGGCCAACACTTCACAGCTACATGTATAATCTTTTCAGCAACAAATAGACACAACAACATTGACTATATGTACATCAAATCATAAAGTTTTAGTCTATTCTCATCACTTCCAGGTGTGTTAACTCCTGAGAGAGGTGAATCATTGAAAATTTAAATGGATTTGATGTCTCTTTACCAGTTAGCCATTAACTCTGGAGTAGCCAATGTTTGGTTTATAAACCATGGTACATTGATAACCATTTCAACTCTTAGTACATGAAACATGGTGAGTTGAAATACCATATGATTTTTAGCAAATCATCAACTATCAACGGATTTGATTAAGCCTTTACCAAGTAACCGTTTGCTCTTGGGCTAGCTAATCCTTTGGTGGAATCATGACATCACCCTGGTGGACTAGTAACTAGTTCAACTTTTAGAACATAAATCATTGGTAAGTTGAGTACCATCCAGTTTTTGGTAAACTGTCAACCATATAAATGGATTTTCCACAGCCTTTACCACAAGCCATAACCTTGTGGGCTAGCCAACTCTTTACAAACATAGATATGGTGAGTTGATAACCATACAATTTTTGGCAAATTGTCAGCCATAAACGGATTTGAGAAGTCTTTACCAAGAGCCGTTTGCTCCTGGACTAGCCAGTCCTTATGTCTGTTAGACATGGTGGACTGATAACCATTTGTTGTGTTAGTGCATAGCACCTCCACCAAGTGTTATCTCTTCTCAACTCCATTTTACATAAACAGCTCTCTATCTATATACCACAGCTCTGAAAATTCTTTCAAACATTTACAAATTTATTGCTGCTGAGCTTGTTTCTCAATTAACTTCAAGAGTTGATAGCAGACCTCATCTTTTCTATCTCCCAAAAGCTTCTTTTCAAGCATAGCTTTGCAAACTCTGGGTGGTAGTGGATACTTAACCTCAGTCAGCATATAGATGTGTGCAGCCTCCACAGTCAAACAATGAACACTGCAGCTATGAAAGTATCTCCAATTGAGTATCTGTTGTTGATGTGGCAACTTCCAAATAGCATCCTCTTCAGATGGTGGATCAAACATAGTCTTTAGATCCCCCCATAAAACCCTTTCAAATTCTTCTTCAGGCCTGTTATCTCTATACTTCAACATCATCAGCCTATACAACTCCTTAAGATCATCTATTGTTAAATCATTCAATAAGCCTTGAAAGTTCACATATACCACATTTGTGTTATCTTCCCTGATGATCTGATAAGCACCTCTCTTTCTAGTCTTGATAATCTGCCATTTGACTATCTTTGCAGGTGCTGGTCCTTGTGGAATTGAACCCATTGGAAACTCTTCTGAAGATGGTTCATCCACTCTTTCCTCCATGTAGGCTTCAACATCCTCCTCAGTGCCAGACTTTGCAGATTCAGGCTTCTTCTGCAATCCTTTCCTTGCCAAAGATTTTCTTTTAGTATATCTTAAAACTGGCTTGTTAATCTCAAATTCCTCTTCTCTCTTCACTGACTCTTTATCCTTCTCTTTAGAAACATCCTCCCTTGTGTCAGACTTTAGCTTCTTAGAAGATTCTATTTGAAGCTCTACACCAGTTCTTTTCCTACTCTCTTTCTCTGTATCCATAGGCACAAACCTTTCCTGCTCCTCATCAAATACTCAAATTTTTCTTTAAGTTCTTCATCTGTAAGCTTCTTTATCTGAGCCAATTTTCATCCACCCTAATTCTTCAAATAAATGGCCATATACTGTCTTTGCTGAGCCTGAGTCATTGGTTTATCTCTTTGAGCTTTTGCCTTTTGCTCTGCAATAAGTTTTCTTCTCTGACTTATCAAACCCACCATTCTCTAAGCATAATCAGCCCCATATATATCTTCTCCTGCAATCTCTTTGACCAGATCTGCATTTGCTTCCAATTTAGCCTGAATTGTGTCCCAATCTTCTTCTGTATAAAACTGAGCAGCCTCTTGCACTTGAGCCATTCTTTTCTTTTAAGCTTCAGACAACTCTAACTCCTCTTGCAATCTTTTTGCAACCAATTAATCCTGTCTTTTTAGTTCTTCTCTCTTTGCATTTTCAGCCTCCTCCTCAGCTTGTATTCTTGCTATTTCTGCCAAACTAGCTTGCTCTTCTCTAATTTGTTTCTTTGTTCTTTTGGTCTGAGGAGTCTCTTCAAGTACTGCCTTTCCTTCTCTTTGACTAGCACTAACATGTTCACCACCAGAACTAACTTTTTCACTAGCAGACTTAATATCTGTGAAACCAGTACTAACATCTTCAAAACCAGTACTAACATCTTCAGCATCCAGTCTCCTCCTTACTCTAGTCTTAACATTTCTCCTCTTGGTCTTGATTTGACTAAGGGCTTCAGCTAGAGTTTCAGCTGCTTCTAAACCTTGAGGACTAATATCTGTTTCTCCTAAAGATTTGCCTTGTTTGGGAGTCTCAAAAACTTCTGATTCATCTTTTTGTAAATTCCTCCCCTGTTTGGAAGAATTTTCAGTAGCCTCATCTTCTGAATTAGTGAGAACCACTCGTCTGCTCTTGACAACCTTTTCCATTTTCTTAACTTTCTTCACCAACTTCACTATTGCATTCCCCATAGTCTGCTTAGTCTGCTTGATATCCTTCTCCAAGCTTTTAATCCTGGTCATTAACTGTGGAACCAGTTGAAAAAGATCATCTACTGACATGTGCCCTATTTCTGCCTCATGAGTATGAGTAGGAGCCTGGGTTTGTGGAATGTCAGATTCTTTTCTAGGTGAAGATGGTTGGTGTTCAGGTAATGATTGCTCAAAGGGGTGCTCCATGGTGTCGTGTTCAGGTGCAGTAGAAGGTGATGAAGGTTCAGATGTTGGTTCAGTTATAGGTGTAGGTGGAATGGTGGTGGATTCAGTTGGTGAAGGTTGAGAGGTAAGTGGTGGTGGAACTATAGAAAATGATGGTTGAGATTGAGTTTCAGCTTGAGCTGCTTGACCTACATTTTGAGCAACAACAGGCAACATAGCAGGCAATAAAGGTCTTGGTACCCCCCTAAAACCCCTTTTCATGTTTCTAAAAATCTTTTTGGTCAAGGCCACAACTAAATAAGGGTGTTTACTTTTAGTTTGTATTTCCAAAATCATTTGTAGAAAGCGAGGGTACATCAAAAACTTAGTTTTACTTTTCAAATTAGTCACCATTCCATCAAAAATTAATTTCGAAAAGTTATAAACCCTGCCAGTGAAAAGACAAATCAAAGCAGTTGCAATATTGCTACCAAATTGATCTCATCCACCACTTTTAGGGCTTATGCAGTGTAAAATATGATGGAATAAGAATCGCTATTGGGGTGTGAAAAAGCTTTTCCAAAAAGTAAAAGAACCATCAGTTGGATACCCCATATTCCCCATTCCCTCAAAAATCTCAGTATTTGACAACATAGAAATCCCTGAAGTATCTACTAATTGAAGCTTACTTCGAACATATGCCTCCGTGATTGTATACTCAAGAGTATCTATGGTTGCTCTTAGTTCTAGAGTCCCATCAGCAAGAGTTAAGGCAGTCCAACTAAATATGGTATAATCGTGCTTCATGAAATCAATCATGAAAACTAATTCGACTTGCAATAATCATGTCGATCTAGTTCCTCCAAGTCGTGCTCACTACATCTCAGCTAGGGTTCATTGTTGGTCACGTACGTCGGACCTCCTCACCAAAGCCAGTCGAAACAATAATAATACTCACCCGTTATTATTACCAGATGTAATTAGCAGCTTGCGGACAACTATCATCTTCATAACATATTACGAATCTCAAAGCTTTCATTCTTGAATCACAAAACAAAACTTAAAAATAATACCTTTTCTGCAGCCAAATTCGTCATAGCATAACTTTTTATCAAAAGCTTATCTTGACGATCGCTCCGGTCAGATTGTAGATATATGTGTGTAGAACCTTCAGTTTAAATTTCGTGACGATCCAACGGTTAACGAATGAGTTATGACCGTTTTACCATGGCTGCCCAGAAAAATCCGAACTTAGAAACCTTTTTAGGGTTTCTTCTTCGTTCTTCACCATAAAACCTTGTAGATCCTAGATATCGAGAGCCACCCGCTCTGATACCACATGTTGAGAATCGTTTTGCTCATCTAGGATGTTAATAACAATGATTAAATAACACGCAGCGGAATAATAAAGAACATAATCAATGTTATGAACAAGGTTTTTATTCATAAACTAACTAATACATATAGATGTTGATCATTCATCTATTACTATGCTAACTAATATACACACACGTGTGTTCTTCTATTAGACTCTCATTGGAGAGTTCTAACTATGCTGGATACTAAACTAAATGCCCCTACCTCTCTTTATATACTAGAGAGGCTAGGGTTTACAAGAAAACCTAGCTTTGATAAGAAGCTAACTTAAGGGTGTTAGGTTTACAAGACAAGATAAGATCAAATAAAATTAGGAAACTATAAATCAGCATTAAATACTATTTGCACTCACTCTTCAATCAGCATTAAAGTTGATATTTATCTTTTAGCTGAGCATTATATACTATTTGGACTAATCTCAATCAGCATTAATGTTTATTCAGCTTTGTCTTGTTAGATCCTCCATCTTTATATGTTTTGTCATAATCAACTAAAGTATATTTCCTAACAAAGACTATTGATAATTATTATGTTATTATTACAATCTCAGATTATGTACACACTATACTAATTTAGTGGAAGTGTTGTTTGTTTGACTTGTCTAGTTTATTTTAAACCAGGTCGATTAATTATTAACTAGATATAATTCTTGAAATTTTTTAGAGTTTAAAAGTATATCTATAGAAACCTTGTTGAGTTTCTTTAGAAGAATGGATTCATACATAAAACCTGTTGAGTTTCTATTAGGTACGAATGATCAACATAAAACCTTGTTGCGTTTCTTTAGAAGAGTGGATCTACTAAAATCTTGTTGGTCTTCAGAGTAGAAATTATATCTCATCGTGATAATAGATTATTATAATCTTTTTTAATGGAAATTGACAACATAATATTACATATGTGTTTTTTGATAAAACCATCATGTAATAAGCGATATTGTTTAATTGTTTAGTCGAAAGACTTCCTTTAAAGTGGTTTTGTATAACGAATCTTACAAAACGTTAGCATTTTTTTAAACAAATTCGCTCTAAAATCAGTTTTTGTTAAGAAACAACTATGTGATTAAGACATTGTTAATTATACAAATTAGTTTCAAAGTAATCATGGGACCTCATATAAATTTAGAATGTCATGAAGTGACATGAAAGGATCTGCTCCAAAACCTATTAAAGGGACGGACGATACTCGAGATACAATGTATGGTAGATGCTTTTGAAGCCATTTTAGAAACTTTATGTGCCCATAACTATTCGTTTTTATATGGTCTTGAATGACATGAAAAATTGGAGGCCATGAAGGGAATTCGCCTTAGATAATGGCTGGATTTGCACTCTCCGGTATGTTGTCTTGTATATAGTGTTAAGAGGTGATTAACTCTTTCAATTCGCAGTTAAGAATGGAAGAGGAGATGTGATTCACAATCTAGCAAAGAGTCTAATTTATCCAACGCGTTGTACGCGCAGAGATTATTAGCGAATCTTGGTATCTGGAAGGTTTTAATGAAAATTTGCTTTCACATCTTGTGTTTGAAACAAATAAAAATTGTAGTGTATCGGTAACATTTAATTTGAGTCCGTATGGGTTACGCCTTAAAAATGTTTAAGCTGAATGTATTTTCTAATGGTCATTTTAGTAAAATAAGTATGAATTCAGCTTATTTGATTCTTTAAATGTATGGCATGGCTGACTCGGACATTTTTTAAATTTTAACTCAATATGTTGTCTTAAACTAAACTAAAATTTCATACCCAATCTATTTGTATTGACACGAACTACAAAATTAAAACTTGTGTTGAAGCTAAATTGACAAGATTGTCTTTTCTCTCAGTCGAACGGAAATAACTGAACCCCTTGATATGATTCACATGGTTTTATGTGAGTTGGAATTGATACCTACTAAGGTAGCGAATGGCGAGTACTTCATCATATTTGTTGATGGTGGTACAAAATATTGCTATTTATACTTACTTAAGAGTAAGGATATAGACAAGATTGTTCTATATAAATAAGTTGAGAATTAACTTATTATCAAAAACAAGGTCGTTCGAAGTCATATCGGAGGTGAACATGTGCTAAACTTAGAATAAGACACAAATTTATTGCTCTTGATACTTCAACAATAGAATTGTTGAAAGAACCGTGCCTTAGAAGATATGCTTAATGCCATGTTCTTAAGTCCTGGTTTAAGCTATGGCATGTGGGGGAAAATGATTATATCAGCTACTTATATTTTAGATAAAATCCCTTGTAAAGATATAATAAGATGTTCTTATGAATCCTTACAGATGAGAAGAGACTATCTTATAAGTATTAACAAATGTGGGGGTATCTAGCTAAGATATCCGTATTGAACTCCAAGGTTAAAAAGATTTGACTTAAAACTGTGAATTGTGTATTTTTAGTATATGCTCATAACAGTAGTGCTTATGGTTTCTTTTTGTATGTTTATATACACAAGGATACGATAATGGAATAAAGAAGTGCTTCCTTCTTTGAAAATATATTTCCTTGTTAACGAAGAAAATTGGAAAATCATATAGAATAGATGTTGAAGTGGTCAAAATCAGGAGAACCCAAGATTGATAATGATCTCCAAGAGGTGAGGACAATTAAACTAGGAAGAAGAGGTTGAACCTAGAAGAAGCAAAAGGGCAAGAACCGAGAAATCGTTTGGACTAATTTTATTTCTTTTATGGTAGAAAATGAACCTACTTCTTATCGAGAAGCGGTAACTTTCTCGGAATGGCTCAATGGAAAGAAGCCACTATGTAACACCCGTCACCCGTCGAGGTATTATTTCATATTATAATAATAGTATTTAATTGCTTAGAATATGATCTATATGAAAATGGTAAAGTTATAAATAAGAAATAAATAAGTGTGAAGTTATTTAAAGACATGTGCCAAAAATAGGAAAAATAAGACTTAAAGGGCCAATTCTGCCAATAGGGCAAACTTCATTAACTAAATAAAGTAAGATAAGAAAGATCAGGAAAATTCTAGAATTAACAAGAGAGTGTGTGTGTTCCTGTGTCGACACCAACTAAGGGAAAAGAGGGAAAGCAAGAACTTAATCAATTGGCATAATAACTAAGAGGAAATGATTAACAAGTTAATAGAGCTCTCAATTGCCATCACTATATCAAGGTTAAATTCCCAAATAGGAAGCTAAGGAGGATCAAGCCTTGAGTTCAAGTAGTTAACTAGAGGCCTGAAGGTCCAAAGTCTTGGATCTGTTTAGCCTTTTGTAAGACAATAGCTAACTTGAATAAATCCAAATCAACTATATGAGAGACAATAATTATGAATACTATGTGTTAATGCAGAATCTTAACATAAGTACTAAGAAGAACACAATGTAATACTTTGCTATTCGCTATTGATTTCTATTAGGGTTCTATATTAGTAAAACATTATGTCGTAGGGTTCCTTTTATACACCAAGAAAACTCTAATTGGCTTTACAAACGTGTGAAAGGATAATGCATATCCTTTCCTAAGATATCTCTATAATGCATATCCTTTCCTAAGATATCTCTAAGATAACTATCCTGTTACATAAACAGACTTAACTGGACAAGACCAGTACTAACTATAGTACTGCCAGACTTAACTTAGTACTGACAGACTTATCTATGTCTACCAGACTTAACTCTATAACTACCATACTTAAGTCTGTTTACAATAATTCCTAACAATCCTCCCCTAACTTGATCTTCACTTGTGAAATTCAAGTTTCTTTGAGTATCTTCATGTTAGCCTTAATTATATTAAGTCAAACAAGAATGTTATCGGTCTTACAAAGTCAAACTAGGTCTTGTATTGTAATAGGCTAGTCGGGTTTAACGGGCTTGGTTTGTAATCTAATATTGTCCGTGTTTCAGGCTCAAAGCCCAAGATATGCCAAGCCCGGCCCATGTAGAAAGCCCATACGCCTACTAGTTGGCATTGGGTATAAAAGGACCCTCTCCACACATGGAGAGGGTGTTGGTTTTCATTTGCATAGTTTTATGTGTGTGTTAAAACCTCCATCCCACTCTTTCATCTTTAATCTTAATCTTATATCTTTCCTTCTCTATTTTATCCTTTTCTAATTTTTGACTTATTGTTATGGCTATATTCCTGTGTTTGGATAACTTATTATCTTGGGATATAACCACTTCTTTATGATGACTCATGAGGATGCTGTCTGTTTGTGTGCTATCTTTGGAATTATTCTTGAACTGCAACATGCTGATTGTCTTGTATAAGCAGTTTCTTGTTTTCTAATCAGAACTCTTTAAATCTCACTACTTGTCTAATCTTGAGCATCTAATCTTTTTAAACATTCATGACCAATATTATAGTACATGTACTATTCTTTAGCGTCATATGATTCATTTCTAGCAACAGATAAGCAGCAACATGGATATACTGTAAATCTGGTCATAAATTTTAGTCTATTCTCATCACTTCCAGGTGTGTTAACTCCTGAGAGAGGTGAATCATTGAAAATTTAAATGGATTTGATGTCTCTTTACCAGTTAGCCATTAACTCTAGAGTAGCCAATGTTTGGTTTATAAACCATGGTACATTGATAACCATTTCAACTCTTAGTACGTGAAACATGGTGAGTTGAATTACCATATGATTTTTAGCAAATCATTAGCTATCAACGGATTGATGACAGCTTTACCAAGTAACCACTTCTTTCTTGGGATAGCTAATCATTTGGTGGGGAATATGGCAATTACCTGGTGGACTAGTAACCAGTCAGTTCTACTTTGTTGATCATGAATCATTGGTAAGTTGACGTACCACTCCAGATTTTGGTAAACTGTCCACCATGTAAATGGATTATCCCAAATGCTTTACCATAAGCCATCATTCTTGTGGGCTAGCAAACTCTTTACAAAACACATATATGGTGAGTTGATAACCATACTAGGCTTATGGGAAAAAGGCTTGTTAAACCTTTATAAATGGATTTGAGAAATACCTTTTCAATAAGCGTACACCTCCTATGGTCAAAGTAGTTCTAATGCGGTGGTTAGGCATGGTGAAACTGAACACCATTTGTTGTGTTAGTGCAAGAACCTCCTCCAAGTGTTTATTCTTCTCAACGCCATTTCACACATATCAGCTCTCCCAAATCCATATACACAAGCACTGAAAATTCTTTCAAACATACACCAAAAATTATTACTGTTAAGCCTTGTCTTTCAATTAACTTCAATAGTTGATGCACACTCTCTTTTCTTATCTTCCTTATAAGTGTCTTTTCAAGCATAGCTTGACAAAACTCTAGTTGGTAATGGATACTTGGACTTTTCTGTCACATATAAAATGTGTGAGCTTTCTAAAGTTAAACATATGAACATACCAACTATGAATATCTCCAATATGAGTACCTTTTTTGCTGATGTGTTAAAACTCTAAAATTGCACCCTCTGTAGATGGTGGATTCAAAACATTGTCTTTAAATCCCCTATTCCAAAAACTCTTTCATATTCTTTCTTCAGGGCCTGCTATCTCCTTACTTCAACATCATCTGTCTGTACAACTCCTTAATATCATCTCTGTGTAATATCTTTTAATAAACCTGAGAATTTACATATACTAATCTGGTGTGATCTTCCCTGATGATTTAATAAGATCTTTCTTACCAGTCTTAATAATTTGCCACTTAACAATTTTTGAGGGTGCTGATTCCTTGTGGTGATTGAAATCCCTTTGAAAACCTCCTCTTGTAGGAAGGTTAATCCACTCTTTCATCTGTAAAGCTTCTACATCATCCTCGTTTCAGGACCTTGAGATTCAGGAATCGTTCTTCTGTAATTCCTTTCCTTGCAAAGATTTTCTTTTTTGTATCTCAATAATTAGTTGTTGAACTTTAAATTCCTCTTCTCTCTTTACATACTCATCTTTAGTAACATCAGGAACATTAGTAATCTTTTATTTCTTAAACACTTCTGCTTGAATTTTTATACCCGTTCTCTTCAACTTTGATGCTTTAAGCTCTGAGTTCATAGGAGTAAAACTTTTTACTCTTCTCTACACACTTATCAAACTCTCCTTCAGCTCATTAGGTTTCCATTCTTCAGTGACCTATTGTTCCAGTTATTACTTGGATTTTTAAGTTACATTGATCATGTACTCCCTTTTGCTCAAGCTTGGAGTCATAGGTCTTGATTATTCTATCTCTCTCTCTGTTCTTTGTAGAGCCTCTTCTTCTCATTGATTAATTCCACCATCTTCTTAGCAAAATCATCACTAGAGAAATCAATTGATAACACTTTATTGGACAGATCTCTGTTTACTTCCAGCTTGGCTCTTACTAAATCCCAATCTTCTTCTGTATAGTACTTTGCAGTCTTTTCGTATACTTCGAGCACACTCCTTTTCTTTTGAGTTTCAGATAGTTCTAACTCATCCTACACTCTCTTTGCAATCAATGCATCCTGTCTTTCTAGTTTAGCTTTTCTTGCATTTTCAGCCTCCTCTTGAGCTTGCAGTCTTACTATTTCTGCCAAACTAGCTTGCTCTTCTTTGATCTGTTTCTTTGTCTTTTTAGACTGAGATTTTTCTTCAAGCACTGCCTTTCCTTCTCTTTGACCTTTCTTTGGAGAGGGAATTATGCTTTCATCACCAGAATTAATTTCTTCAAAAGCAGTATTAACATCTGTGAAACCAGTATTAATTCCTTCACCAGTATTAACTTCATCAGCATCAATGCAGTCTAAACTTTCCTTGTGTAGGTCTTGGTTCTTTGGGTAAGGACTTTAGCTAGAGTTTCAGCTGCTTCTAATCCTTCAGGACTAATATCTGCCTCCCCTGAAGTTTTGCCTTGTGTGGGAGTCTCAAACTCTTCTGATTTTTTCTTCATAATTGACCTAACCATTTCATCCAAACCTTCCTCTTGGAAATTCCTCCCCTGTTTGGAAGAATTTTCAGCATCCTCATCCTCTGAATCAGTGAGAACCACATGTCTCCTTTGGAGAACAACTTCCATCTTCTTTACTTTCTTCACCAATTTCACAATAGCTTTTACCATGGTCAGCTTAGTCTGCTTTAGTTCTTTCTCCAAACTATCAACCTTTGTTATCAACTTGGGAACCAATTGAAGCAGGTCATCCACTGTCATAGGTCTTTCTTCTGCCACATGAGGGTGAGTAGGATCCTGAGATTGTGGAATTTCAGTTTCCTGTCTAGGTGAAAGTGGTTGGTGTTCAGATGATGGTTGCTCAAAGGTGTGCTCAATGGGTTCATTGTCAGGTTCAGGTGAAAGTGAGTTAGGGTGAGATGTTGATTCGCTATACTGGTGTAGTTTTAGTAGTGTTAGTGGTTGCAGATTATCACAGGTGTGTGGAGTTGGAAGATGGTAATGGTTCAGAAGGTGATGGTTGAGTCACAGCTTGATCTGCTTGTCCTGCACCCTGATCCACAGCAACAACTGGCAACATTGCAGGCAACAAAGGTCTTGGTACCCCTCTAAAACCCCTTTTCATGTTCCCAAAAATCTTTTTGGTCAATACAATAGCCAAATAAGGGTGTTTACTCTCAGTTTGTATTTCCAAAATCATTTGTAGAAATCGAGGGTACATCAAAAACTTAGTTTTACTTTTCAAGTTTGCCACCATTCCATCAAAGATTAATTTTGAAAAGTTATAACCCTCGTCAAGTTAGAAAGACAATCAAAGCAGGAGTCGCAATTAATGCTACCAAATTTGATCCAATCCACTTACTTTTAGGGACTCATACAATGTAAATTATGATGGACTAAAAAACTCATTGGGGTGTTAAAATGACTTTTCCCAAAATGTAAAAGTACCATAAGTTGGATACCTTCATATTACCCATCCCTCAAAATTCTCATTATTTGCAACTCATGGAAATCCTTGAAAAGCATTTGATTATTGTAGCTTACTTGGATCAGGAGCCTCAGTGATTGTATACTCAAGAGTATTATGTTTGCTCTTAGTTTTTAGGTCCACAAGCAAGAGTTTGTGGCAGTTGCAGTCTTGCCAAAATGTTTAATAGGGTTAGGTCATGGATAAGTGGGATTGTTAGGTCAAGGCATACCTGTGTCGGAACCTTTTAAAAAATCTTAACTATCTCTGCAAACCCCTGTTACTTCTTCAGGTTTCTTTAAGATTCCCATTGGTTATCTCTGTCGCAGTATTTAATTGAAAGCCATCTTTGAAATTAGAGTAAAGAGGTTTGTGATTTTTGGTTTTTTTTATTATGATCTGGGTTTGACTCGTGTAGGTAACTTAGTACTGATTGTATCTGCTAATTGACTTTTTATGCGAAAAAAATGAATTCCAATTGGCCCTTCGAGAAAATAGTCGCTTTTTAATGAAGAAAACTATTGTAGGTGAGGTAAAACAGTAATTATCCAATTGGTATCATTATCCGCTTAACATATTCCCGCAATTTTCCTCTAAACGGTATATTTAAAGAAAAGTCAAAGTTTGTTAGACCAACAGTATAACGACTATGTCTACCAGTATAATATTGGCCTACCAGACTTATGTTTTGGTAAACCAACGTATTAACTTTAAATTGTCTGAACTAACAATAAGCTTACCAGACTTATTAGTAAAACTACCAGAATTAATATTGACAACACCGAAATTAACTTTTGAACAACGACTTCAGTTCGTCTTTAATCCAAGCTCCATTCCCCTTCTTGCTATCAAGAATTCCTGAAAACGTTAAGCCACACACAAAACATACTACAAAACTATTCTAATAACTACTAGAATTAATATAACCTATCATAATCAATTCTACTAATTAGTATTTCTAAATTACAAACTATACATTTAATCCTCCCCTTAAATGTAGCTATGGATTTATCATACCAATATTAACCACTAAGAAATTGAACCTTGGTCCATCAAAAGCTTTGGTCAATAGGTCAGCTACATTGAAGTCTGTGTGAATTTTCTCCACCCTAATGAGCTTCTTCTCATAAGAATCTCGTATAAAGTGGTGTCTGATCTCTATGTGCTTTGTCTTGGAGTGATACACCGGATTCTTCACAATGCAGATTGTGCTTTCATTATCAATGTGGATTTTGGTATTCATGAAATTGAAACCATAGTCCAACATTTGATTCTGAATCCACAATACTTGTCCACAGCAGCTTGCAGCAGCTACATATTCAGCTTCTGTTGTAGAGGTAGCCACTATTGTTTGTTTCTTGCATTGCCATGAAATTAATCTGCTTCTAAGAAATTGACAACCACCGGTTGTGGATTTTCTGTCAAGGTTTGCCCCAACATAGTCACTATCTGAGTAAGCTTCCAGGTCAAAAGATGATTCTCTAGGATACCATAAGCCCAAATTAGGTTTGCCCTTAAGGTACTTAAAGATTCTCTTCACAGCATTAAGGTGTGAAGTCTTGGGAGTAACCTGAAAACGAGAACAAGCACATACGACAAACATTATATCAGGCCTAGAGGCAGTTAAATACATGAGAGAACCTATCATGGATCTGTATAAGTGTACATCTACTTCATCAACTTCCTCATCTTTTGTCAATGCCATCTTGGTCTTCATTGGGGTTATTTCAGTTTTCACACTTGCAAGGTCAAACTTTTTCAGCATGTCTGCAACATTGATCCGCTCAGACTACACCTTAAAATACATATAATATAATAAAATATCAAATATATAGTAAGGATAGTCTAAAAGCACCCTTTGATTTTTTTGATGATGAAAATGACCTTTTAGCTATTTACCCTACGTGATGCAGTTGCCATCAAATGCACAAAACTACTGAATTCACACTTAAAGAACATTGCTCAAATGTATTTAAACACTTAAATGAGAACAAGAATAGCAACTTCAAGGCCTCTAACAGATTTGAGCTACAAGCGTACTTATACTAAATTACTTGATCACAAATTTAAGCCTAGCAATTTAACTCCTATGAAAACTAATTTAAACAGAATTAAGCTTTCAAAATCTAATCCTATAAACTTAAATTTGCAAGTTAAATCGAATTTAAAAGAACAAATAGGCTCAAACAGTACTAAGTTAGTACTGTCTGTCCCAAACACCCCCTTAAATTCTTAACAGGCATTCTTAGCTTATAGAATTTAGATTTAGAGAGAAAATTTCAATTACCAGATTATGATAAGCTTAAAACAACCCTAATCAACAAATATCAATAAGCAAATAAGCTAGAATCTATAAGCTACTAACTATGCTAAACTAGTATTTTTGGTTTTTTAAACTGATTTTAAGGCAGAATATGAAATCTAAGATTTAAGACTACAAGTAAAACAAAATAAGCATAAATCAACTATAATAAGAACATTAATAAGCTACACTAAGCAAAGATAAGCATAATAAGCAAAAAGTAAGCATGAAAAGCTACAATTCAGAAATAAGCTAATATTTTAAAGACGAAAAAGATAAATTGTTGTAAAACCTGAAATCCCAGCTAAACAGGGATGAGAGCTCACTTAGAGCTTATATCAACAAGCTCTGGCTTATTTAGAATAAGCCAGTAGAGTCCATGAACCCTTCCCTGTTTGGTTCATCATCCTTATATGAGCTGTGGTAATTTTAGGGGAGACTTTTGTTCTATTAAGCTTAGTTAAGCTTATTAAGAGCTTAACTAAGTGAATTGTAGCTTATGACAACTTGTTGAGCTATGAAGAACAATTATGAGCTTATTACACTTTTAAGTAAAAACTATGAAACACATTAAGCTTAAATGACAATAAAACACTTTTATTGATAAAAGATTACTGATTACAAGTTTAAAAGAAAATTACATTTATCTAAAGAAAGCCGAAAATTACATTGAAAATAAGCTACATAATAAGCTAAATTTAAACTACTCCTAGATGATTTTTTCTGTGAGTGAGCCTTGCTATTTATAGGCCTGAGAGAAGCTTCTAGGCCCCTAAGTTTGTTAGTCGCTCCTTGAATCCACACCCTTCCTTCATCTCAATCATAAGATCTTTATTTTTCACCGTTGGATTGATTTTGGAGCACACGGATTGCCAACGTGGCATCCGTGTGTCAGACCCCTTTTGTGTTTCTTTTGCAAGTAATTTAGTGTAAAATCCCTTATCAATGTGTGCTTCCTTGAATCCACGTGTGATTCATTTGTCCAAAATTGACCAATAAGGGAGCTTGGTGACGTTTTGCTTTGCCATATCACTGCTTGGTAATTGAATTATGCTGCCACATCACCAATTTTAATTTGCCCTTTGAATTTAACTCATGGTTAAACGTTGAAGATGATGAACAGTTAAAACAAAATTTCCCGCGTAAAAACTTATAAAAAGGGTGCGCGTTTATTTTGACTTTGGGCTTATTTATAAAGATTTGGGCCAGGGGTTTATAAGGGGTAACAGGTTGTGTTTGATTATAGTTTTTTGTAACAAGAGATAACACAATACTGTGTTAATTTTTTTTAATATTCCCTTTTTATTAATAAAAAGATATCGGTGTTAGGGTTTAAGGGTTATAATTTGGTTTAACGTTAAGGGTATTTATGGGATTTTGATAGGTTTTGTCTTCTTGTGATTGACCAGAGTTGAATATGAGTTGACTTTTGTTTGACCAAAGTTGACCATGATAGCATTCTCCCGGCTTTTGTATACTCAATTTCGTTCCCGTGTCTATGTTTATCCGGCTTTGACCGTTTTCTTGCAATTTTTGTACCTACACAATCACAAAGGCAAAACAAGGAATATACAAGCATTTTAAGCACAATTTTGCCTTTTATGGGTCATTTTTTATATAAAACGGATATGTGTTTTCACACATATCAGTAGTTCAAACCAAGTAAATGAAGCATATTGGAAGAAATTCAACATTTGGTATCAAACGCTAAGGTATTAGAGGCATAATTCTGTTCCACGTTGTGTTGACTTCATGCATATAGAAAAGAATGTTTGTGAGAGTCTAGTCGAAACTTTGCTAAATGTTCCTGGAAAGACAAAAGATGGAATGAATGCTCGATGGAACTGGCAGAGTGGGGATAAAACAAGAGTTGTTTGCTAGCTAGAAGAAACAAACAACACTACCTTCTAACAGGTGTTACACATTAACGAATGCAGAAAAAACATCTTTTGTGAAAACCGTATCCCAAAATCAGGGTACCATAAGCTATTAGTTTCAGAATTTCCTACTAGTTTGGTCCATCTTAAAGATATAAGCCATTGTGCCATAATCGTAAGACTATCACATGCTAATGCAAGAGTTTTTACCCATTGCTATACGTTCAATCATGCACCCACCCACACCATATGCTATTATATGGTTTTGCTTTTTCTTTAAATTTATATGTAGGAAAGAAATCAGCTTGCAAGCACTAGATAAGATGCAATTAGAACTTGTTGTGATATTGTACCTACTCAAGAAGTTCTTTCCTCTATCTTTTTTTGATATTATGATACACTTGACTGTGCACCTAACTAGGGAGGTAAAATTATGTGGTCCCATATGATTTCGGTGGATGTATCCCTTCGAAAGATGTATGAAGGTTATTAAAGGACATGTGCGAAACAAAAATAGACTAGAGGGATGCATTGATGAGGAGACTATCACGGAAGAAACAATTGAGTTTTTTAGCGAATATCATAAAACCATGAAAACTATTGGCATCCCACCTGATTAATAGGTAACCAATTAAAATGAGGACTGAAAGCCATTGTCGGTCGGCAAATCAAGTGAAGTTTCTGGGGAAGTCTTTCAAAAAGCACATTTGTATGTATTACAGAATAACAGATTGAAATTGGTACCTTTTATTTGTTAGGTGTGTTGTATGTTGTTAGTGTAAAAAAATATCGATGTAAGTATTACTAACACATGTCATTTCGTTTGCTTAAATGTTCTATCAAATATAATAATCAAAGACATTGTTTCAGGCGACACTAGCAAGTTTTGAAAACAGAAAACCCGGGTAAATGAATAGCATTTCTAGAGAATGAGCACAGTAAATCTTTTGCTAAGTTGTTACGCGAAGAGATAATTAATCGTAATGATGTTTAATAAGTGTTGTTTTGTTGCTAAAAAGAAGTGAGATTGAGATAAAAATGTGAAGTTGGTCCCCCTGTAAAAAACATGAGATAGCGGTCCCACACACACCATTTCATTAACCCAAACACTCCTATTTCTTTAATAAATTGTTTGTATTCCTGCAATTTAAAGGAAATGATATACTTGTAAATGAAATTCAGGTTGAGAAGAGTTAGCGATATCCAAAGACAGTGTATCAAAAACTGTAAGGTGGATATCATATGGGCCACGCGCCACCATAGTGAAATACGAGGCATATAACATCAATGGGTATACATTTCGTATGAAAAGTAATGATGGCATAGTTTACCAGAATGTGGGTTTATCGTTTGGGCAGGTATAGATCTTCACATATCCAAAGAAGTTGCAACCATAAGAAAAGCATTTTATTATGGGGTTTTACAAGAGATATGGGTACTAGATTACCGTTTTAGGCAAATTCCTCTTTTCAAATGTGATTGGGTTAATCACAAAGCTGGTGGGGTCAAACACGATCCTAATCTTGGTTATACATTGGTAGACCTGAATAGTTTAGGCCACAAGGATGATCCGTTCATATTAGCCTCACAAGCACGACAAGTGTTTTATGTGAAAGACCAGATAGATAAAAAATTGTCTATTGTCTTTAGAACACCTACCAAGAATTACAAAGATACATATGACGAAGTCGATGAGGAATTTAGTACAGTCATTCACGAGCACAATGATAACATATTGCCACGTGTAAATCGACGTGACTTGGGTAATGAATCACAAAATGACTACTATCGAACCGATTGTGAAGGTATTGTTATACGAAAATCCAAGTGAAGCATGTCATGCTCAAGTTGTCACACTCTATTTAAGGATTTATGTTTGTATGCAGAACCTATTTAAGCTTTTGTTTTGCTACAAATACTCTTGTAAAGGATTTCAATTTATCTATTAATTGTTTACTTCAGGTTTGGTTGATGTGTTTGTATATATTGTATCTTGCTTAAGCTACCAATGCAAGTGTAGTTAATATGACATAAACATTAACTACACTTGCATTAGGTTAGTTCATACTTGTATTTATACATTAGCATTCGCACAATATCTAATATGAAAACAAAACTCAGAACTCATAAACAAGGTGACACTGTCATTATTTAACACATTCAAATCACTAATACAAAGGCCTTTATACTATTGTCTTTATAATGTAATAAAAAACATCACTTACTAAAATTTCAGGGGAGCATAAACCAGTATCTGCAATCTACAATAAGCCCCCAACATCGCTTAGCACATGAAGAATAAAATTATGCCGCAAACATCATCATGTAGATCAAAACCTGTAACAAAATGTAAACTAAAACACTATTGGGATTAAAAGTCTTCTTGATGATGTTGAAGATTAATGTTGTTCAAGTTAGAGTTACTACTGTTCATGTAAAGATAGTGTTGTTGATGATCTTCAAGGAAAATATACCAAGTGGTTAGTACTGCTTGTGTAAAAATATTACTACTGCAAGTACATAGTTAGTACTGCTAGTGAATATATTACTACTGCTGGGTTTAAGTTACTACTGCTGAGAGACGTTTCATATAACTTTTCGATTAAGGGTTTAAATCATTCACTTGATCGATTTCATACTTACATACTCTCTCTAATCATAAACCCTAACTTAATTTCATCAATCATCATCAAAACCCAGCACCAATGGCACCTCTAACGTTCGCTGACACTCATAACATGGTCGCATATCTGTCCAAATCAGATGCTAGTGAAGGGTTTGATCAAATCTTGGATTTTCTCAACGCAAGTACAATCAGATATGCTTTAACCATTAATCCCACCATATATGTGTCATGTATCAAGCAATTTTGGTCTACGGCCAAAGTAAAGACAGTAAATGGTGTGGTTCAGTTACAAGCCCTAATTGAAGCAAAAAGTGTTTGATTGCAATTGAAGCAATCATAAGAATAGATCTTCATCTGGAAGATGCTGAAGGGGTTGAATGTCTGCCAAATAATGAGATTTTTAAAGAACTTGCCAGAATGGGGTATGAAAAACCTCCACCAAAGCTGACATTCTACAAGGCCTTCTTTGTTCCACAATGGAAGTTTCTAATCCATACCCTTATACAATGCCTGAGTGCCAAGAGGACTGCATGGAATGAATTTAGCAGTACCATGGCCTCTACTGTCATCTACCTAGCCATAGGCAGAAAATTCAATTTTTCAAAGTATATTTTTGACAGCATGGTCAGAAATGTGGACAGTTCAGCCAAGTTTCTGATGTATCCACGGTTTATACAAGTATTTTTGGACAATCAAGTGGATGATATGACCAGCCATCACACAAAGTATACATCCCCTGCTCTCACTCAGAAGGTGTTTGCAAATATGAGGAGAGTTAGTAAAGGATTTTCTGGGAATGAGACTCTTTTATTTAACACTATGTTGGTTCAACCTCAAACTCAAGCAGATGAAGATGTTGAGATACCGGTTGATGAAGAGCAACCAGCCACCACAAGTGCTCCTTCCACATCTGAACCACAAGACCAGCCATCCACACCTCATGATTCCCCTGAACAAGAACCTACTCACTCATCACCCCATGATTTACCTCTCACTGGTGTTAACCCACCTAGAAGTGAAGAGGGTAGTATGCAACTAGCTGAATTGATGGCTTTGTGTACAAGTTTGCAGAGGAAGGTTGATGCTTTGGAGAAGTACAAGCTTGCTTAAGCTACTAAAATTTTAAGTTTGAAGAAGATGGTTGAAAAGCTAGAGTAAAGAAGAAAGTCAAAACCCTTAGTTCTCAAAAGATTAAGAAAGATTGGTTCTGCAACCAGAGTGGAATCTTCAAAGGAAGCTAGTTTGGGTGCTGAGGAGAATGCATCCAAACAGGAGGGGATGATTTCTGATATTGATGCTGATGTTGAGATTTCTTTGGTTGATGAGATTCAGAGGCTGGATGATGATCTGATTTTTGATACAACTGTTGATCTTGGTGGTGAAGAAGTAGTTGTGAAGCCAGCAGAAACTGGTGTTAGTGCTGCTCTTGATGTTAAAGTTAGTGCTGCTGAGCCTGTAGTTACAACTGTTAGTTCACTAGTTACTACTGATAGTGTAACTATTACTGCTGTTGAGCATGTTAGTGCTGTTGCTAAGGAATTAACAGACAATGGCTAAAGCATTGGCTGAATTGAAGACTTCTAAGCCTAAAGTGGTTACAACTGTCCATATTTTAAACTCTGCTACAACAGTTACAACTACAAAACCAAAGGCTAAAGGGATTACTATTCAAGAGCCTTCAGTTATACAGAAAACAACAGTTTCATTCATAAGTTCTTCCAAAGGTAAAGCAATAATGATTGAATCTAAAAAGCCAGTGAAAATAAAGGATCTATCTGCACATGATGAACAACTTGCTAAAGATCTTCATGATAAGATTCAGGTTGAACTAGAAGAAGAAGCCAAAAGACAAAAAGAAGCTTCTATGGCTGCTCTTGCTGATTTATATGATGTTGTTCAAGCATAGATTGATGCTGATCAGGAATTAGCTGCTAGAATGACTCTTGAAGAGCATGAAAAGTACACAGTTAAAGAGAAGGCAAGAATGCTAGCAGAATTCATTAAGAATAGGAAGAAACAGTTGGCAGTAGAAAGAGCTAAGGCTATCAGGAGCAAACCACCTATAAAGTCATAGTTAAGAAACCTAATGATGACTTATCTAAAGAATATAGGTAGGTTTACTCATGCTCAACTAAAGCGTAGAGATTTTGAAGAGATTCAAGGTCTTTACAATAAAGAAAAGGAGTTGGTAGATACTTTTGTTCCTAGTAGATATGAAGAAAATGAAAGGAGGATTAAAGACCCGAACACTAAAGATGAAGAGGAAAGCAGTAATAAAGATGTGGATAGTACAAATAAGAAAAAGAAAAGGATTATGATGAAGAGGATCTCTAAAAAGCAAAAGACTGATGCTGATCTTAAAGAGGAAGAACAAATAAAAACTTTTCTGAGTATAGTTCCTAATGAAGAAAAAGCAATTGATTATGAAGTTCTTGATAAGAGGTATCAAACTATTGACTGGAAGTCTGAATTTTATCATAATGATAGATATGGAGAACCTCATGACTATTACAGAGTTTTTAGAGCTGATGGAAGTTCAAGATATATCAAGACTTTCACTGAAATGGTTTTAAGGTTTGATAGGATGGACTTTCTTGAGTTACATAGTCTAGTGATGCAGAGATTTGAAACAACAACTCCCGAGGGAATTGATCTAATTCTATGGGGTGACTTAAAGACTATGTTTGAGGCAAATGCAGTTGATGAACTCTAGAAGAATCAAGAAGATTGGATTCTCAAAAGCTAGAATTTGTATGAAAACTATGGAGTTCATATTTTGATGCTAGAAGATGGTACTGAGTTTCACATGCTAGCAGAAAGAAAGTATCCACTTACAAAAGAAACTCTTGAGAAGATGTTAGTTTTGATATTGACATCTGAATTTGAAAGTGAAGCTACTTTTGACTTACTTAGGTTTATTCAGAAGCAGATAGATGAAATGTGAAGTAAAGATGTGTTTGGATACATCCTCCTCATGATCAAGATGTTGCATATGAAGAAACTTGATGATTGACAAGGTAAATATCAAGTTTAGGGGGGATTGTTGGGATTTAAAGGCTTCATATTAGTTTTGGAGTTTCTGTTGTTGGTTCAGAGTTACTACTGTCAGTTAAAGATTAGTGCTGCTAGTTGAAGATTTTGCTGCTGCTGAAGTTTTAAAGAATTTACTCTAAGTAGTTTAATGCTGTTAGAGTAAATATTCATACTGTCTTTGAGTAAGATTATGTAACTGTTAGATGTAGTACTAGTTTGTATAAGTTTAGTGTAGTTATGTATCCAGTTAGTATTGCTTATCGTTATGGATGAGATCGAATAGGAAGAGATAAGCTTTGATTAGTAATACGTTTTATAAACCTATTAGGGTTCCTTGGTGTATAAAAGGAGATCACAGGGTATCTAGTTTAGCACGTATCAAATAGAGATCTCATTCATATAGTTGAATTCATAGTCTGCTTCAAGGTTGTTTTGTAACCCTAACACTATATGTAAGATGATCGTATAATATAATGGAGCTTTTGTTATTTTTATTGTTCATTCAATGTTATAGTTTCATTTATTCTTCTAAAGTATTGAAAGAGTAGATTCCGCAAACTCTTTATATAACAAAGTTTCTATCATAGTTGGGGGTGGTTTGGATTTATCCAAGGTAACATACGCCGCTGCTCTACCCTCATTTTGATTGCTTTTTAGATTATCAAATAAGCTAATACAAAACCCCATAAGGGTGTTAGCTTATTTGGGTAGTTTATTTAGCTTATTTGTGTTAGCATATCCAGCCTTTAGTCAAATAACCCTTCTTTTTAATAAGCAAAGAAAAATAAAAATAACTAAAATTAATTATTAATTTGAAATCAATACATATAAAAGTACATGGTGTTTTCTGGGATGAAGGGTGCTACAGATGTGTGTTCTCCAAAAAGATAACGAGATGGGATGGTGAGGTGGAGCGACGACAGCTGTGGAGAGGGAGGGTAAGGGTTCAGACTCAGAGGTAGATGGTGGCTTGATAATGGATATGGTGGTGGAGATGGTTATGGTGATAGGAGAGTTTGTGAAGAAGGGGGTTAGGTTTTTTTTTTAGATTGAAAACTTTGGTTTGAATTAAGATGAAAATTTTAGTGAAATGAGAATGAAAATTTGAGATGAAAATTAAAATTTTGAAGCCCGCCATTTACATTATGTTTTGGCAAGCAAACACACACTAAACTTTAGACACACATATTAACTTACGCAACCATATGTATCGAATTTTGGTTACACTTAATCATGTATGTCTATGGTTTAGTATGACCATATATGACATTTGGTCACATTGTTCAAGTGTGTGACATATATTTGTCACTTTTAAATGTATATCGTGACTAATGCTTCAAACTTACTTTTCAGTTGTCACACATTTCAAATTCATATGTGGCTAAATATTCAGCAAAAAATAGCAGTCACTTTTAAATAATGTGTGACAAACTTGACTATATGATTTAGCCACATAGACAATTACTTCATGTGACCATGTATGGATTTTGGTCACACTGTTCAATTGTGTGACATATATTTGTCACATATGTATATATATAGTGTGACTAATGTTTCAAACTTAATTGCATCTGTCACACGTCCCAAATTATAAGTGACTAAATAATCAACAAAAATTACTAGTTAAGTCTAGTCACATAAATATTCAAATGTGTGACAATGAAATTCTAAAATGGTCACACAAAATGAGTTCAAGTGTGACTGTTTATTTTATCCTGATACATTTAGTCACATAAATATCTGACTGTGTGGCCGTTCAAAAAACAGCATGTGTGACAAAATCCTAGATTTGTACTAGTGAAGTCCCCGTCAACGGCGCCAAAAACTTGATGTGTCTCCTTAGAGCAAGTTTTAAATTTATAACACGAGTATCGAATTTAATGAACAAAATACACACGGGAAATTATGACCCGTTCGTTTGTAGCAAGATTATACTGTAAGTCAGGATCGTTCACGAGGACTATTTAGTTTTTGGAATTAAGTTTTGAATTAAGAATCATGACAACTATTTTGATTAAAATAAATGCAAGCACAAATAGATAATAATACAATTCAATAAGAGAAACATACACTTGTTAAAATTATTTTGGTTATGAGTTTACTTATCTAACACATGACAATAGTTCTTAACACTTTGATTAATTCAATTAGACGAGTAATCCAATCTATTGTTTTTAAAACATATAATCCTCATCAAGATCATATAGAATTTAAAACAAGCATTAAGCATAACCAATTCAATTCAAGACTAATTCTTATTTAGTAAAATTGATTAGCGGTAGTTTCACAATTTTACCAACAATCACAAAAAAGCTTCTTGTTTAAGCAAACAACTTGAGAAATGGTTAATACAAAAGATAGCCAATCATAGACAAAAGGCTATAATTGATTGACAACAATGACCCTTTCGACCTATGACACAATTAACAATCAATCCAGTTTGATAAACAATTGTCACACGAAACTTAAGCACAATTGGATTTTAGTATTAGCTTGAAATTGATTTAAGAACTAATTGCCATCCATAAGCAAACATCATAACACAAACATCATCTAAACAAGTGCATAAATAAACTAGCCACTCATGACAAACAAATTCATAATCTCAGAATTTTTAGTGATAGAAAAAAAATCCATATAAAGTAATATATGAGACTACAAATGATTTAGAAACGATGCCTACACAAGTGATGATATTCTTTGATGATTTAAACCTTTATTTGATGCTTCCTTGATCACCCAATAGATCCTAAATTCCCAGAGATGTTTCTTGGAGAGTAGTGTGAATATTGGTTGATTATTGTTGTATATTGGTACCAAGAACGAGCCAAGAGGGTGTTTATATACTTGAGAGGGATATACTTAACCATTAAGAATCATACTTAGCCTCCAAGTGTCATTAAGTTCGAGGAAAAAGTGATAAATGAGGGAAAATGATCGGGCTCAAGAGTTATGGCACATTTAAGTGAAATTCGGTTTTGGACGGCATTAATTCTAGTCGGCAGCTTAGGATGCCCGCGACATTGACCTTAGCCCGCGGCATTGATCATTTCCTATGCGCACTTTTTGCTTTCTTTTGACTTGATCGCGGTTGATTTAGTTGATGCCGACCATTTCTTTTCTCTTGGAAAACACTTCATACATCATCTTTAAGTCTTTGGAAACTACGATTTTATAGCTTTAGCTTCTTGATTATGTTTCATTGCGACTTGAACTTGGCGGGATATTCTTTACACATGCATATTCCTTCACTTCTTCTTTATTTCTTTATATTTTCTTCACGCTTCCATCTTTGGCTAACTAAGAGATACAAAATGCAACTTTGCATAATAATGAGCTAAAAATCTTGTTAGTTAAACCAAATAGCATGCATAAAATACGGATAATGCTTATAAAAATATTTATAATTCGAGTGTTATCAATCATCAAATGGGTTTGAATTACTTATCTTTTGGCTAGACAATTCAGCTTGCTTCTTTTTACCACTAGTGCTGGCATTAATCTTATTAGAGACAGGTCTATACACTTGTTTAGTAGGCTTAAAATATACCTTTGGACTAACCTGGACACCTTTAGCAGCTTGTATAGGAGTCTTCAAATTCTTTACCACATCCAAGCCTATATTCTTAGGACACTCATCCAGAACATGGCCAAACACCTTGCAACTTAAACACCTGGAAGGTTTCTACTCATACTCAACATGAATAGTACACATATAGGACCCCTTACCAACAAGTTTAGGCATAGCCACCATGATAGTTTCTTTCAACTCCACATCGGCCCGAAGCTCAATCATTGCTCTAGCATAACTTGACCTACCCCATAATTGCATGCACATGTCAGATGTATAAGAATCCAGCATCAAGGGAGTACCAAATTTAGAATTAATGATAGTCAAACCATCCTCACTAAACGCCGTAAGAGGGACACCATGGAGTTTAACCCACAACGGAACATTACTAGCATCTTTTTTGAATAAGTTCACATCCGGGTTTCACTTTTTTAGAATAAGTGGATTATTGTGAATAAACCAATGACCATTTTCAATCATTGAATCTAAGCCATCCTTTGAGTTTAAACTGAATAAAAAAAAACTGTTAGATAAGTTAAGCATTGATTTAACTAGTCCATATTTACTCTAAGTGTTCCTAACATAGTTAGCAACAACGGGATAAGCCACCCGCTTTCCTAAAAAGAAACCAAAGCTGTATTCTTAAACCGTTCGCAAATAACTCAATAGACTCACACAAATGGATTGGCTACTATTATGTGGAAGTAAAGTACGTGTTATCCTATTAACAATTGGACCAATTAAGGTATTGTTTTTGATTATATCTGACAGCCGTTGATTATTAACTTTCATTATGAATGTATATAGTGTATGGAATAAAATGTTATGGTTTTGAGGATTGAAGTGATTATGATGTTTATGTGATAATATGTATATGATTTATGTTATATATCAGGTTACTTACTAAGCGTAAGCTTACCGCTTTAGTTGTTGATGCTTTGTGTAGGTGTTTATGATGTAAGTAAGGCTTGAGAATAAGGCATATGGCTTGGAAGCTCAAAAATTGGATATGTTTGGTATTGCCTATGAATTTAGTGTAGATGCCAAGCTTAAGCAATTGAATCCCCCAATTTGAAGTTTAAATTATATAAAATGTAATTAAAAAATTTTGTTGTCAAGTGTCCAAGTCTATGTTTTGGCTTAGGAAGTAAATGTTATGTTTGTGGTTTATGTATTTTGGGTGAAAAGGGGTCAAAATAAGTGTTTGGTAAACCCAGTAAAGTATGTGTTTGTTAATACAAATATTCACGTAAAAAACGATATTTATATTTAATGATTTCATGATTGATAAAAACAAAATATAAAGGTCATAGTTAGTAAAGTATTACGAAAACAAATTATTTAGGTCGAAAGTTTACTTGAACACGACAAATCACTCACTTAAGGTATGAATATGACATTATTAAACATAGTTAATGATAAAAAAAATATTATCATTTGCATAAACCTTTTCTAATCAAATGATTTAGGTTAACACATGATTAAAAACAAATATTTAACATGAAGACAAAATAAATTAATGATAATTGGAGACAATAATTTTCAAATCTATCTAAAATCTAGAAAGAACTTTCCTTATTATGATAAGAATATTTGCTTCTAGAAGAATCTAATAAACAAATATTTTGTAAAGCTTTGCGTTAATCACAAAAATGACAACGTGTCTCCAGCTCCTCCTACGCATCTACCAAAACCGAAGGATGGATCTAGCTAATGGTGGATCCGTGGATCCCCTCGACCAGCTGGCTGGGACAACATATGAACTTCAAAGTGTTGCCTATAACTAGAAACCTTAAGTCTTCATTTTAGACAACTCTTGACAAATATTTTTAACACAAATCTTTGTAATCTTTTTCATAATTCTTTGAACCTTAAGACTTTTTTCATCATCCACTATAAAGTGAACAACTTATTCTACTCTTTAGTAAAGAACACTAACGAAGACGTCAATCGATCAAGTGATAATAGTAGTTAGTTGTAGTCTCACGCTTGGTTTGTGATAATCATTCATCTTGTATATCTTATGTTGTGTGTTATGTGTATGATAGGTTAGTATTTAGGCCACAAATACATAGTGTGTTAGATTGGTTCTATCTCGAAGTAGAACTCGGTATTTAGCTTAGTACCAGAAAAAGTGTAAGCGACGTGTACGGTTTTCTCAGCCTAAAGGGAGCTTGTTGACATAGTGAAGAAAACTCTCAAGTTGGGTACTTGAGGAGTAGAGTAGGGCGAAGAGGAGCTTCGTAGCTGAACCACTATAAATTATTATGTCAGCGGTTTGATCTTTCATAACTTATTTACTTATTGCTATGCTATCATATACACTTGTGTATATCTCTTGAATTCACATAAGTCGACAATCTAAGTTTTAATAATAAAACGGTAAAAACTATTCAACTCCCCTTCTAGTTTCCACAGTGTTCATGTGTCGTTTAGACCACAAATGATTATGGAAATGATGTATTATGATGTTTAAATGAATTCTGGAAGTTTTGGTGTTATATCAGGTTATAGAAGTCATTTTTTCAGAAAAAAATGTGTAAAATGTCGTTTTGGACAACACCTGGTACCGGAGCATAAAGCCATACGAATCTGAGCCTAAAGGTGTACGCTTATTAAGAACGTTTCTGACCAAACTGTAAAGCCATACCCTTTTTAGCAGAAAAGGGTATGCCTGTTACCAGACTTTTTGAGTAAACCATACGGCTGTATGCTTAGAAGCATAAGGCCGTATGGTATTGTTCCAGATTCTTGTCATTGTGTTTATCATGTATAAAATGAACCATGGCTTGTAGAGGTCATGCCACATATTGTTAGAAAGGTATTCGAGTCTACTTTTTATTAAAAATACTTTCATTGTCCAATTCTTATCTGAAAAATATAATTATACATGAGAAGTAATGAAAGGTCGTTTGGGTAATGTCTTGTGGCGTTTAAAAAAATTAGAGTCTGGAAAAGGGGCGTTTCCACTTGGTATCAGACCTTCGGTTTAAGTGAAATAGGTTGTCATGATAGGTTGCCTAAACTTAGACCACTCATAGATGCGTATGTCGTAAGTATAAGTAGCGTGGAATGCGAATGCCTTAGTTATAAGGTAGTTTAGTACTCACGGCTAAGATAATGATGATACTTATACATAAAATATTTATGCATTGTGAAGTATGTTATTTTTTCATAGACTAAATAACTTTGATTATGACTAAGAATGTTAAACACTTGTTGGAAAAGTGTTAATGTAAATGTTTGATATATTTGTGATGTAAAGTCTATGATATCTTATGATATGTCTAAGTGCTATATGAATGAGTATCATAGCATGATTGCTTAAAAGTTTATAATTTAAGTGGAATGCATATGATTGCATTATAGGTGTGACATGATTAAGATATGTGAAGTGGGTCAAATAAATGTATAGATGCATGAGTTATGCATAACTTGCTTGAATGCGAATGTAAATGAAATGTAATATGAAGCTTATAAGCTTTATTACTTACATGAATGGTTGAGGTGCGATGAATCACGTATTATAGAAATCATGATAAGTTATAATGCAATAGTATGATATGCTTAATTAAGTACGAGATGTATATGAATGATGAATAAGACATAACTATAAATTAATTTGAAGTATTAGAAGTTTACATAAATTAATGAGACTTAGATTGCGATGTATAACCAATATATGGTCTATGTATAGTTGTAACCTATTATTTAATAAAGATTTGTTGTAATCGAGATTGAATGATTTGAATTTGAATGCCTAAATGCGTAAGTCTAAGCTTGATTGAAAATGACAAATGAATAAGAATATGATGTGCTAGAAGGCACTATGACCTAGTCAAGGTTAAATACTTTGATAGAAATGTATTAATATGAGAATGAATTTGTGAAATGTGGTTTCTTAGTTGCATAAATATTAAAAATATAATGATGCTTAAGTGAATCATTAATGGCTGATGAGTCATGTTGTATTGAAAACATGATAAGTAAATTGCGACAATGAAATGTGGGTAAATATAATGAATATAGATGATGCTTAAGTTGAGATGCACTAGAAATCTTAAATAATGTAAAATGCACTGGAAAGAGTTGAAAAGCATGAATAGAGTCATGTTAACATATTAGAGAGATGAGTATGATGAATAAAATACGATTAATGAGTGTGTTATAAAATAAAACAATGTGGGGTTTGTATATACAAAAAAGTTGAATAAAGTAAAATGATGTATTATCATAAAATTGGAATAGATGGTCAACTTGAGATTGACCAAGAAAAAGATAAATGCATTGTGAGAATGCATATGAAATATGTAAAATATAAAATTGAAAAGTATCATATAAATCTTGTTTAAGATAATGAAAAGTAATAATGTGTGATTTAGAAATTTCATAAGGGAATGAAAAGGGGAAATGGAGAACTGCTTGATGAGAAAAGTACTTGAATGTTGAAAAGTTAATGAATGTAAAGATAAAGATAGCTTGGGTCTAATCCTCGAGTGAGCAAATTAGATAAGGTGGATCCCTACCGGGAAGGGCCTAGTTATGATGTACAGGGCAGATCCCTACGGGGATGGGCCTGGTTATAATGGGTTTGTAGCATCCCTACGGGGAGAGAGCTAACATGATTGGTTAGTCAAACCCAAAAGATAAACCATAAGTCAATATATTATGTTGGTTCTAGAAAGTTTGACGTGTCACAATTATAAAAGGAAAGGACTTAAGGGGCTACTATTGCCAATTGTCCAAAGATATAACTAGCTTATAATTAGTCCTAGATAATTCTATGGCATTCTACAACTTTCTAGTTTTGTTGGTATGGAGTGGAGGGACTAAACAAGAAGAAAAGACGGGGAAACAAATATGTCTTTGATGATCTATTGATTTGAGAATAGTGTTTAGATTCAAGAAAGAAGTTCCTAGTAGGAATCCTACAAAGTAAGTAACATATTATATTGAGTTAATTATGAATTGGTGAGTTAGGGTTCATATACCTAATTAGGGGGTTTTGAGTAATTGACATTGTAAAACATGTATTGAGACTTTTATAATTATAGGTTAAGTTATATTAAGTGAAATTAGTAAAATTAAGGGATATGATCAAGGTATGGTCATATGATGTTAAGATATGACGAAGGTTGTGTAAATGGGTTATATAAACCCTTATTATGTATTGTTTTTATGTAATAATGGATGTGGTGATGGTTATGACATTAGGACGGCAAGCTTGAATAATGATGATTTAGGTTTTCTTGATAACTTAGCTTTGGAGCTAAGGTAAGTAACTTAGAATATACCATGTGTTATATGTATATTTATCATACATGTGTTATGATGGAATGTGTTAACAACATGGGAACTTGAAATTAGTTGTAACACCCCCAAATTGGGTCGCAGCAGAATAAGGGTCCGGGGCGTGTTACTTCTCAGATCAATAACACAAGATATATATAGAACAACTAAAAAGTCGTTTTAAAACTGATACATTGGATTTAACAGATGTTTGATACAAATAGCCCGAAGCTTTAACTTATTCATTGTTATTATTACAAAGATACTGATTCACAACACATGAGTTTCCCAAACATAATGCAACCATATCTTTAGCAAGACATCCCAAAACAAAATCACCAATGTATCCTTGGCACCTTATGCTTACTGATCTCCTGAAAAACATTGCTTTAAAACGTCAACAATAATGTTGGTGAATTCGACATGGTATACATTCGTTTGCCCGGTGATAGCTAATAACCCGAACGGGGATGTCAATCCCAATACATCTATTTATTAACATTCGCGCTCACACTCAGCAATTGACAGTTCATGATAATGGGCTCAATTAGGGTTATCGCTACTTAGGCAACACGTAATCATAAAGTAAAACTTATCCACTTGTGTCCAATTATAAAACATTGCATGTTTCTCACCCCAAAAACTTATAAAACAAATCATGTAAAACGTGGGGCTATGAACTCACCTTGAGTGAGCGTATGTCAAGTATATCACAGATAATGCGTCACGTAAATCGTCAGATGCAACCTATTTAATTTAAGGTCGTATAAGTTCTAAGCATGATGATTAACATCTACCATATACAAGTCTACATAGCTACATCACCATCTAGTTGTTTTGGTAAAATTGTGTTTAATAAGTTAAAACGTTTATAATTTCCGTTGTAGTAAAACTGGCGTAACTTTCGCGTTTCAAGTCCGTTTCTTGCGTTTCTTATGTCCACGTTTTCGTATTAAGACGAGTTATCAATATTTGACATTTTCATATTTTTAGTCCCCTGATGAACAGTACTTTTTACTGTTCACACCAGTTATAAAGTTATTTTTATAGTTTTAGTTATCGTAAAACCCGTAAACGTCGTATTTTATTCGTTATAGCTAAGTTTTTAGCGATTCTTTCGAGCACGTTCTCATAATTGAAAGTTATATTTATTTATGAGGTTTACAAAAATTAATATTTCTGTCATGAACAATAACTTTTATAAAAATAGTTTTATAAAAGTATTAATTGTCGTAAACTCGCGAAATTCATAACTCTTTCATTATTAATTTAAAAATTACGATTTTTATCATTTTGGAATCCTAAAAGTATGTATAATTTGTTAAAAATACCAAACTTTCTGTTTTGTATAATTTTTATAAATTGTTTTATAAAAATTCTTTTATAAATCCGTTTATTACCGTATAACTTGTTTTTACCGTATCTTTTTCGTTATAAATCGGTTTTTCGAGTTCTTTACATATCCGGGATCATCGTGAGATGTATTATTTTTATAAAATATCAATCCTACTGTTGGGAATTCGGATTCCAAAAAGCCCCTTAATATCCATATGTATACTTTTATAATAAGCTTGTTTTATGTACTTTTTACTTTTGTAAATTACCACAAGTCTTTTATACCTTATATATTATATGTCTTACATATAATAAAGTCCATTAGTCCATCCTTTGTCCAAATGTCCAAGTTAACAAGTCCATAATAATACTTATAAACCATAACTTTCTTAAGTAAACCTTAATTACTAGTTTATACATAATCATTTTTATACATAAACCAAGAGTGTACAAACCTTACAACCATTTTATAACCTCAATATACCATCCATATAACATGTGTACAAGTTCATAAATCATGTTTACAAGAAAAATCCACTTTTACAAGTTAAACATATCCTAAGTGGTGATTTTACTACATAGAACATAATATACACATAAAATCATGAAAATGAAAAGATAAAGGTTTTAGGTAACCTTAGTGATGAATGATGATGATGAGAAATAAGTGCTAAACCCTTGTTTAGACTCAAAACCAAAGCTTGCAATTATGAAAACCCTAGATTAGGTTATAAACCCTAATCTTACTTTCTTTGCTTCAATAAGTGAAAATGGTTAACCAAGGCTTGCAAACACCTTAGTATATCTTAGGAATGATGTGTGATGGCTTGAATATGTTGTAGAAAAATTTGTATGGATTGTGTATAAGGGTGAGTTTGAGCCGTGGGCTTCAAAGAGAGAAAAGGAGAGGTTTTGATCTTTTACACCAATTGTTTTGTGTTGTATGTGTTATAACTCTTGTATACTTGTATTATGTAGGAGCTAGTTGGTCAAAAAGATGCAATAGTGAGTCTTGGGAACAAGATGAGGGTCTTAAGGAAGACCATGGTCAAATGGAGACATATTAGGGCTAGGTTTAATGGCAAGAGTATTGTACAAGACCACTTGTGTAAATTTTATGTGTTCTTGGTCTCATGGTGTTGTTGTGCATTAGTTAGTGAGGGGGGGGTGTTTACTAGAGTCCTTTTTTTGATATTTACACAATATCTAGTGCATTACATGTAAGTTACTAGTTGTAATTTAATGTATACATGTTTATTTTGTACATGTACATGACTTATTTTATTTTTCCTTATGTACAAACTGACATATGACATTAAATTGGGTGAAGTTTAATAAAACTTTGGGTATTGGGTAAAATCGTGGGTATTTGTTGAAGCGTAGATAAATTAATGCGGTTCTGGGTATGTCTAAACGTAATTTTATCGCGAAATGTACACAATTTACGTAACCAATAAAATAAAATAAACAATGTTAATAATTATCCTCAAAATAATTACTTAACACTTGCTTGATGTAAACATTTAATTGTCTGATGCCCGTTTACATTGAACACTAATATTTAGCGTACGCGATTTAACTTAACGTTTACGATTTAAAGCAAATGCGTACAATACAAAAGATACATTGTGGATTTATTGACGGCGTCAATGACCCTAAAACATGGGGTGTTATAGTCTCCCCCTGTTAAGTGAGCCTTGTCCTCAAGGCTTAAGACGCGGCACTTGTCGACGGTGCGGTCTTTGAGAACAGATGTGGGTATTTCTTCTGGAATTGATCCTCGCGTTCCCACGTAAACTCAGGACCTCGCTTGTAGTTCCATCAAACCTTGACTAATGGAATGCAGCTTCGCTTCAACCGTTTAACTTCACGGTCCATGATCTCAAAGGGTTCCTCAACAAACTGAAGCTTGTCATCAAAATGAAGTCCATCCAACAGAACGGCTAACGGTTCATCACCATAGCACTTTTTCAAATTGGATACATGAAATGTATTGTGAACCCTGCTTAGCTCTTCTGGTAGCTCGAGCTTGTAAGCAACCTCTTTAACCTTTTTTAACACCTTGAAAGGTCCAACATACCTAGGGTTTAACTTCCCCCGTTTGCCAAAATGTACGACCCCTTTCCAAGGCGAAACTTTAAGCATAACTTTATCCCCAACCTGAAATTCCATTGGTTTACGCTTTAAATCCGCGTAACCCTTTTGTCGATCACGAGCAACTTGCATTCTCTACTTGATTTGAACGATCTTCTTAGTTGTTTCTTGCACTATTTCTGGACTAGTGAGTTGAACTTCTCCAACCTCGGCCTAACAAATGGGTAAACGACACTTTTGACCGTAAAGTGCTTCAAATGGTGCGGCCTTGATGCTAG
>BQNB010008597.1:28348-89437 GCA_026074375.1 Tanacetum coccineum | reverse complement strand
TATGTGTGTTAGGATATGAGGATAGACGTTAGCTCATGGCAGCAAGAAAGAGAGAGAGAAAGGATGTTCATTTTATGATTTGAAAAAGAATTGACACATATCACAAGCCTGCTTCCGGCGGTCCCAAACATATCTGGGGGCCGCTGGACCGCCAACAGGGGAGATGTTTGGGAAATTGATGAATTTTTCAAAAGAAGTGACATTTTAATTTGCATTTCGCAAGTTAAAAGTGCTTAAATACTTTGGATGAAGTAATTAAGTTGTCACGACACGGAATGGAACAAATACTAGAATCGAGACACAAGAAAAGAAAAGAACAATTTACGGAATGTGTTTCATCATTTCTAGACCAAGACGAAGATAATTTAACGATTCACGACTGAGGGGTAAAGAAAGAATGTCGGCGATGTTATCTTCAGACGCAACCTTTTCGATGGAGATGTTTCCTTTTGGACATTGTCCCGAAGGAAATGGTGACGTATCTTCAGTGTGTTTCGTACGCAATAATAATAATAATAATAATAATAATAATAAAGAAGAAAACAAACGAAGATAGAGACGACGAGCTTGACAATGTCAAGACGGATGGTGGTTAGCGTACGATAAACTATACTCAAAAAGTTATGTAGCTCGTCCTGAGCATTGCGAATGTTCATAGAACAATCACACGACGAGGTATACGGTTGTCTTAAAGGTGGTAGCGGAAATAGTAGAGGGAAGAGATTAGCCATCTCTATGGTTAAAGAGGCGTGCTTGAGTGAGAAGGAAGAGGTGTGATCGAAAGACAAAGAGTGTTTTCGTCGAAGAGAGAGAATGTTTCGTCGAAGAGAAAGAATGTTTTCGTCTAAGAGAAAAGAATGTTTTTGTCGAAGAGAAAGAATGTTTCTTCGAAGAGAAAGAATGTTTCGTCGAAGAGAAAGAATGTTTTCGTCGAAGAGAAAAGGAGAGCGTTTTAACTTAAGTTGTTAAAAGGCTTGAATAGGGATTTTCGGATATGACCTTTAACGTTTGCGAATTGCAAGTTAAAGATACTTGAATATCTCGGATGAAATATTTAAGTTGTCAAACCTACTTGGAAGGGTATTAGATTTGCATCTAACTTTTCTGTGACAAAGAGTGGATTATTTGGAAGAAAGGGAGATGATGATTAAGGAAATGTGTGAAGGAAGACTCTAGAAGATTTAAGACCATTTTATGACTCTTTTGAAAATTTAGATCAGTGACCCGGACGCGAAGAAAGATATTCTAGTGTGAGAAAATATATACATAGATGTATAAGACATATAGATATAAGCATGCAAGTTTATCTAAGCATGCATCAACACAATAATCAACAAGATTAATGTGTAAGATTGTATGACATCTAAACCTTATTTGTCATACATCAACCTAACATAGTGTAGGTAGACAATTAACATGTAAGATGACGCAAACAAACATGATAATTTTAAATGTATCCATATGTTAAAACAGTTAGCCTTTAGCATTTAGGAGCATGTTCATTTAGATAAAAAACTTAGAGATTTTTTATCTAAAATGATAGAAAAGATAACGAATTTATAATAGACATGCATTTAATGGATATGCAATTAATCTTTGTGCATCAAAATAATCATGAAGTCATTAATTGCATCAGATGGAGCAAGTTATCTCTTGATTCTTCAAAGCAAATAGGTGAGGTGCATGTTGTCTAAGATTGAATAAGGAGAAATTAATTTCTACTTGCTTGTGTGCACTCCTTAATGAGATACACAAAGTTTATCGATGTAGACTATCATTTAGGATATTTAGGAAGAGTCATTTAATCAAATTAGAGAATGAATATGAGACTATCACTAGTGGTGCTCAATTCAGGCTAAACACGACCATTTTTACGGGTTATACCACGAACCCAACTTCACTCTTAGAAGCAATTCAACCATTAGGTCAAATTGAATTTCTAGTGCAATAGATTCTCTAGTAGTCATTTCATGTTAGGACAAAAATATAATTCCTATATTTTCCTATGAAGTGTTAGTAAGATAAAATTTGTATTATCTCTTTCATAGGGGCCTAACATGATCAACATTATTAATCACAATAAACCATAATTCATCATAATTCTCATAAAATCATCACCGTTAACACGATACAAAATCTGAATAAACTGACAAAAGTCAAATAGTCAAAGGAGTATATATGAAATATTTAGAACACAAAAAGGGCAAGGGTTACATCTATAATGAGAGTGTTCAAAGAATGCACCTTTGCATGTCTTTTATGAAAGAAATCCAGTTAAGGTTATTTACCTTAATAGATCTTTGTGAATGTTTCTTTGTATAAATAATAATGATTTACTAAAGGTTAGTTACATGTATGTTGGACTTTTAAGCAAGTGATTCACAAGAGGAAGATGTTTTAAATCTAATGCCATAGTGCGGATTTACCTAAACCGAAGATGAATTTAGGACGGAGGATCCATCGATCAGGGAGGTGCCAAATTTGGGCAAGGATCATTTTCTTATTATTTGGGAGATGGTGTTGACATTAGGTTATTAGGAGAAGCTTATATAAGTTATAAGAGTTCTCAATTTGAGTTTTCGGAAATGACATCCAAGTCTTGCTCATCAAGTTGGAGTACTTATGAGTTTCCTGATGGAAATTTATAAGTCGTCAATCCTACTCAGAGTGTGTTAAGTTTAGCATGTATAATTTGACCATAGCTAATAACACAAACATTTGAACACTTTAGACTCAATGAGACATCTTCATTGCAAGTGTGAGTTACAATTTGATGACTAATCTTGTTGTCTTACAATCGACTTCGTGATTTCATGTAATAACCGAGGATGGTTAAACATGTAGACTCGGAAAATATCTATGGTCATTTGATTGATATTTCCGTGATCTAGATAAATCCTAATCTCGATTTCATGTTCATATTCCAAATTTGTAATTAGATTGAATAGTGAGATTGATTATCGTTTGAATAATAATCATCTTCATATTCAAAATCCTCTTACGAGCACTTATTGAGAGAAAGCACAAAAATGGTTTGTGGAATATGTTCAATTCTTCCTAATCCTAACCTTAGATGGTTAAAGGGTTCTCATTTGGTGAAGAAGAAATATTATGCTTATTTGATAAAGTAAGAGAGAGTTTTGATGAGAAGATAGTTTGAGTTTTGAGTTGTGCTTTTGAATTGTTTGAGCAAAGTTACATATGTTGTGCATTTGCTCATGTCTAGATTTTCGGAGATGACGACTTTACCAATTGCATTGCAAGGTAAATTACTTGAATATTTTGGACAAAACATTCAAGTCGTCAATCCTACTTCATTGTGTATTTTATGCATATATTTGCCAAATATTTAGAACACAACTATTGGACAAGTAGACTCAATATGACATCATCTACACAAGTGTGAGTTATGATCCGATGCATATTCTTATCGTCTTGGAAAGGGATGTCATTATTTTCATATCAATCGAGTGTGATTGAGTATGTAGGTTTAAGATAATATCTCTTGTTATATTTTGATATAATCTTAAAGCTAGACAAATAAGAATCCGATTTCTTATCCATACTCGAAAACTTGTCAATTAGATTCGATAATCACATCAATCATAGTTTGAATAATGAGTTGATATGTATTCGAAATCTTTCTTGACCCTCACGAACACTCTTTTAAAAGAAGACAAATAAAGATTTTCATAGTGTGTTCCACTAATCCTAAGACTAGTTGTAAGTGTGAGGTTGATGAATAATGACAAGTTAATTTCTTACTTTAAGATTGTCATATATTTTGCGTGTGCGAAAAACTATTTGTTGTTATGCATAGTATGCATAGTTTTTGACATTTTATTAGTATATGAATGATTTTTCAAACCATTTTAATACAACACACATCTTTTGTAAAACACTATATGTTTATAAAAAGAATATAATTATGTGTGTGTGTTAGAACAGTGCAAGCACAAGCAAAGTTTAAAAAATATATTTTCTTTTACTTAATTACCAATGTATTAATACAATCTTTTATTTTGTTTAACCAACCCGAGATCAAACAACGCAAGATGATGAAAATATTTAGACATTTTGTTGGAAGAGAGATAATGTGTTGGAAATATTTTAATGATGGGTTTTAATATATGATCTTAGGACATTATTTTTCCACACACTTGACAAACTATTGAATTCTCATTCCTAAATGGGTTACTACACTCAAAATGATCTACAAGACGTTTATGTAACACTTGTAGATATAGTGATCTATGCCTATATGCAATGCACAAACAATTTTGCAACTTAACGCAAGAAGTCTAGTGTAATTCCTATTAGGCATAATCCGGAAAACTAGTAACATACTATAACAACCCAAGAATTTTCATCAACCTATTTTACTATGATCACAATTATACGGGGAAATTTTTCGCTTTATTACATTACTTACATTGTCAATATCTCAGTATGTCATGTAACTTACATAACTAAAGTAGACGAGCTCACGCAACCTATCTATGGCCATTCTGTCTTCATATATGTCAAGCAAACATCACAATATGTCAAGTCAATATCATAATATCATTATTACAAAGTATATTATTCCTATAATGTACCATTCGCAACGTTATATCAAAACGGGCTTTAAACCGTTATCATATACCTCTAAACCCTAATTCCATGAAGTTTACGTTAAAACGGAACTTAAAGTTTTGACCACTATGTAGTATTTTTCATTTATGACTTATTTAAGTTTAGAATGAAGAGTTGGAAGTATTTTTAAATGAAAGTAGACTCATTATCTTCGAAATGATGGTGTCACGGACTTTCTAAACGTACTTATGAGTACGTTAATTTTATATGATTTTTCGTAGTTTTCCAAACAATAACCCGAGAAACGAACGAAAACTATACTTTTACAAATGAGACAACTATTTTAGCTACAACCCGTCAAGGAAACAATATACTAAATTATAAAATATTATTTTATATTTTATAATTGTCAACTAGAAGATAACATCATAACTGTTGTAAAAGCTTTACAGACATCGTTTAACATAATTTGTAACCTTAAAACTTACATTTACATTTATGCAAGAACTTTTATTTAATTAAGTGGTGATTTCTGAAAATGTGTCAAACTATTTGGTTCAATTATTTACTCATACCTCTTATATAATACTTGCAAAGTATTATATACTTCATATTAATTTTTGGATTGTTTGTCTTTGTTATATAATTCACGGTATGAGTTATATAATTGTTATTTTTCATATGTAATATATACGGAATACATTACATACTTTGCGCTTACTTTTCATGTTATTTTATTTAACCAACCACCAAACTATTACAACTTGAATCTAATTTTTTTATCAATGTGTCGCGTTGATGTAACCATCCATCGGAAAACCCAAATACATTATCCTAGGCTAGTAGGTCATAGTCGTTAAGATAAACCGCAACTTCTTGTTCGAGCCGTTCTGGTTTTCCGTTTGTGTTGTGCTTAATATGTGCAGTTCTGCCAATTGTTCTACAACATCAATGTGAGTTTATAGTCCCACGTTTTACTTGTTTTACATATATTTTTAGGGTAAGAACATGCTTGTTTACAATTGCATTTACATGTTTGATTACAAATTGGTTTACATACTCATTTATATATCTCGCGATGAGATACAATACTCTTTTAATTATTTCGGGACTAAACACATTGCTTGCTTTTACATGGATACAATTACTTTTGAAATGATTACAGATTAGCTTAACCGGATTGAACTGATAACAACAATACTGCCCGAGTGTTCTTGGAGGGGACACCTGCAAGGGGTACGTTACTGCCAAGGTGTTCTTGAAGGGGACACCTACAAGGGGTACATTACTGCCTGGGTGTTTTTGGAGGAGACACCTGCAAAGGGGTACACATTCTTTCCATAAATGCCCAGGTGTTCTTGGAGGGGACACTTGCGATGGGTACATATTAGTGTACCATTTTCATGAACTTAGAGTAATCGTAATCATTGTTTTATACACACATGAATATTTGCATTATCTTGAATAAAGTGGCAATACATACTTTGAACAAAAGGTGGTCCAACTATACATTTGTTTTGGTGACTATTTAGGGATTTAAATGGTCATGCATACTTTACAACTCTTTGATTTCTAAAAATCATACACATATTTTGGAAGAACATTTAAGGATTCAAACGGTCATACATACTTTATAGAACTTTGGTTCCACATTTGTACTTACAAAAACCTATGAACTCACCAACTTTATGTTGACACTTTTAAGCATGTTTTTCTCAGGTGAATTAGATGTTTGGCTTGCTTGATGTGCACTAGAGTCTAAAATTGACAAGATTGCATTTATGGATTTCTACTTACATACAAATGATCAAATCTCGTTGGGTTGTTTTCAAGCTTTTCATTGTGATGCAATTATGGGACAAATGTTATATCAATTTCAAGGAAATCAACGAGATTACTTTTCAAACGACACATTTAGAGGTCGTTCTCTTCTATCTTGTGCTGTTGTATTATAAAGTAACACGCCCGGACATATTTCCGCTGCGACACATTTTTGGGGGTGTTACAAAGCTCATGCAAGTCATAAAGCTAAAAATATGGTCTCTACTAAAAGATGTTTAGAATTATTACACATGGACTTATTTGTTCCGTCGTCAATTAAAAGCTATGGAGGAAATTTGTACACCTTAGTAGTAGTAGATGATTATTCTAGGTACAAATGGACTAGATTTCTAAAAACTAAAAATGAAGCCTTTGAGAAACTTCAAATACTAAGTAGGAAAATTCAAAACCAACTAGGTAGCTCTATAGTAGCTATTAGAATGGATCATGGTCGAGAATTTGATAATGAAGTACAATTCAGAGCTTATTGTGATGCACAAGGCATTACTCATAATTTCTCGGCTCCACATACTCTGCAATCAAATGAGACAGTAGAAAGAAAGAATAAAATCTTACAAGAGATGTCTAGGACTATGCTTAACGAACAATCCATTCCATAAAAAATTTGGTGTAATGCCTTTGATACGTCAACTTATATACTAAATAGAATATTGATTCGACCAATACTAGCAAAAAACCCCTTATGAAATATTTAGAGGTAGGAAACCCTCTTTAGAATATTTTAAAGTATTTGGAAGCAAGTGCTTCATCTTAGATACTAAAGACTATCTAACCAAGTTTGACCCGAAGTCATACGAAGGTGTTTTTCTTGGACATTCTCAAAATATTAAAGCTTATATAGTGCTAAATAAACATACAATGAAAGTCAAAGAATCACTCAACGTGACATTCGATGAAAGTCCTCCTCCTACCAAATTATCACCATTGGTTGATGATGATGTTGGTGAAGAAGAAGCTATTAAAAATAACACTAAAGTAGTAAATAATAATAATAGTAAAGAAGATGAGTCGATAGAAGTTGACGAAGTCGTTAACATTAAGGAGTCCAAAAATCATCCATTAGATCAAGTCATAGAAAATCTTAATCAAAGAACCTTAAGATCTCAAGCCCAAAATCATAGTAATTTCTTTTGTTTTATATCTACCATAGAACCCAAAAATGTCAATGAGACATTAAAAGATGAAAGTTGGGTTATAGCCATGCAGGAAAAACTAAATCAATTTGTAGCCAATAATGTTTGGGATTTAGTCCCTTTAACCTTGAGTCAATCCGTCATAGGAACAAAATGGGTCTTTAGAAATAAATTCGATGAAAATGGTATAATGTCTAGAAATAAGGCTAGATTAGTGGCACAAGAATATAATTTGTAGAAAACTAGAAGGGGGGTTGAATAGTTTACCGCTTTTTGATTTAATATTTATGTTTGTTTATAAAAACTTAGATTCGACTTTTTGTGAATTCAAAACTTGCACAATATGAACAATGTAAATAAGTAGAAGCAAATAAAAGATAAGAGTTGGAAAGATCAAACCACAACACAAGGATTTATAGTGGTTCGGTTACGAAGCTCCTCTTCGGCCTACTCCACTCCCCGAGCACCTAACTCGAGAGTTTTCTTCACTATGTCAACAAGCTCCTTTATGGCGGAGAAAACCGTACACAACGTTGCTTATATCTATTTCCGACACTAAGCTAGATGTCGAGTTCTAATCTTAGCTAGAACCAATCTATCACAACACAACTTCACAATTTGTTCACGACTTCACAACTTCACACCTTCACTACTTGTCCTCACCACACTACTTATGTCACAACTAACTAACACTACTAGAAAGGATCACCAAGATCCAACTATACTTACAACAATTACCAAAACCTAATAACTACACAACTTTACAAGATTTACAAATGATTTACAAGATATGGTGTGGATGCAATAAGATTGCAATTTATACTTGGGTTCTAATACTTCTTCAATTAATGATGGAAGTATTCTTCTCTTGCACTTGAGGAATTAAGCTTGGATCGTTGGAAATAAAGCTTTATGATTAAATGATCAAAGGATTTAGAGAGATGTGTGGGTTGTTTTAGAACAGAATGAATGAGTACAAAAGGTAAGAAAAATGTTGGGGAATAGTCCAGTATTTATAGGACAAGCTGGAGGAGCGGGGTCTATGGCCGGTCCCCTTAAATAGGGTGTCGGTCCCCTTATAATTAAGGGGGCCGCCCATTTTCAGACGCTCCTCTTTTTGTCCTATTCAGGGGAGGTGTTTACTAGACTTTTTCTAGCCATTTTAGGTTCGAAAATTTGAAATTTAAAATGTTTATTTTGAATAAAACATTTCTTTTAAATGTAGAAAATATTTTGTGATGTTTATAAAAATATTTACAACATTTTATAAAAGTTTGAGGTTGAATAAAGATTTCCTTTGATCATAAAATGCATTAAGCATTTATTTATTCATACCTTTAAGTGATGTAAATGTTGAAATGAGAATTTACTCCTAATTACTTGTTTACGTTTAATTTTTCTTTGAACGTTTTTATATTTTGTGATTATCAAAACGTAAAGATGTGAAATATATTAATAATGTTTTTAGGCATTATATTTTATCAACAATCGCCCCCTTTTTGATGATTATAAATTTTAAACTCATTAAATGTAAAATTATTTTTAAACAAGTATTTAGTGAGTTTCATGTCATTTCTCCCCCTTTTTGTAGAATCAAAAAGGCATCGTCGAGTATTGCTAGTAAAATCGATAGAATAAATACTCCCCCTTGATGTGTGCTCCCCCTTGTTCGATGGCACCAAGGAATCGAGCTATGTTTTCTTGGCTACAAAAATGAGTTAGAACAACACAACTATTTCTAACATGTAGCAAGAAGGAAGGAAAAATATGACAAGAGCAAGCAAGCATCAAAGCCAAAGATACTTCATTCATTTAAGGCAATGTGTGTAAACCACACACAAGCATACATAAAAAAACAAATATGCTTTAGCAGCATATTAATACATCAAGAAAATCCTAAATAGCCATAGAATAATTTTTGACTTGCTTGCGACACAAAAGGGTTTAACAATTATTTGTAGGCATATTATGAGATTAGTTGTTTGTTGATGGAGAGTTTGTAGCAGAGGCGGTTGTGGAAGGGTAATCTCTTTGAACCCTAGGTGGTGGATGAGGTCGAGTGAGGAGGAATTCAATCCAATTGATATCCTCACTTAAAGCAAGAAATTATTTTTAGGTGAAGATGCAACAAGGGTAATACCCAACATGGGTTTCAACTTGGTTGATGTTAAGGGTGTGTGGTAAGTTTGGAGAGTAAGGTAATGAGGAATTGTTGTTTTGTTGTTGTTGGGAGAGATGCATGGCTAGAAGGTTTGATAGGTCTTGAAGTTGATTAATGTCATCAACAAGGCTTTCTCTACTTGGAGATAGAGGTGATGTGTGTTGAGTTTGGTTGTCACATTAAGGTAGAACTTAAGTGTGAGTTTTAGGTGAGTTGATGGGTGAGATTAGGAATGGAGGGTGTGAGACAACTTGTGGTGATGTGAAAGTGTCCTTAATGCAAGGATTTGGTAATGTTTGATTGGGGTGATTATTTTCTTGATATGGTTCATGATGAGGAGTTAGTGGTTTTGGTATATACGAAGTTGTATTGAGCACATTTGAGGAGTTGCAAATGCTTGGTTTCTTCCTCCAAATGGGTTTCACACTCATTTTGGCTACCCTTGATGGTTTGGATGTGGGTTTGTTAGGAGATGTCATTGGTGAGGATGATTGTGATGAAGATGAATGAGGATGTATTTATAGTGGAGGAAAGGTTTAATTTAGGAAGAATGGACATTCAAAGGATCAAATCCAAGAAATGTTTGTGAATTTAGGGAAACAGTAGCTAAGTCTAGAGGGTATTTGGTAAAAAGGAAAAAAAATACTGTTTTACCCGTGTTATACTAGGGCGGTCCCCTTAAAGATAAGGGGGCCGCCCGTTATGAATTAAGGGGGCCGCCCTCTGGCATTTCCCAGATTTCCCAAAATTCGATTTTTCTCAAAATTTTGTGTGAGGGTTTCTGTTTTGGAAGTTAATTTTGCAGCAAGTCCATCCTTTTATGGCAATTAAGATTTTTAGCACATAGCAATTAAGCATTCAACATTTTACATATGTAGGATAACCTATTTCACACAATTTTAGCATATAATCATATATGAGTTGAGTGAAGAGCATATGAAATAGCAACTAGATATAATGCACAAAAAAATTATCATGATAGAGGGTTAAGTTAAAAAGGAAACAAACTTTTGTGCAAATACTAGTGTGTGCCTAAGTGCGACAAATGTGGAGTAGCAATTATTTCGACACTAATACATGCAAAACCTAAGAAATAATCCAAATGCTCCTTGATTTAGTTTTGCTCAACCAAGATTGTCGAAGATATATATTAGATTATATATTTTTGACAACAAGTAAGAGACCATTATGCATATGAAAAAAAATGTTTTTAGCATATTTCAACAATATATGAAAATTAATTTTCATGTGATCCTAGATATGAGAAAGACTTTCTTTAGAAAATAATGGATTGGGACTATTGTATATATATATATATATATATATATATATATGTATAATGAAATATGTATTAGGAAAAAGTTTGCTTATATGTTTTTCCCAATCTTGTGTTTTTGTGCAAAACAGAAGCCTAGACACAGAGATTTTTTTTTCAGTGGGAGGTCCCCTTAATGTCTGGGCGGTCCCCTTAAAATTAAGGGGGCCGCCCTTTATAAATTAAGGGGGCCGCCGTCTGAGAAAAAAAAATTCTCAGATTTTTGACAAATAGTTCATTTTTAATTTTCAGTGCTGAAAACTTAGTCAATTTGTTCCATCATTCCTAGACCTAGGCGTAAGTAGTTAAATGGTTCACGTTTAAGTGGTTTAGTTAAGATATCGGCTATGTTGTCTTCCGATGAGACCTTTTCTATAGAGATATTCCCTTTTTGAACATTATCACGGAGGAAGTGGTGGCGAATTTCTATGTGTTTTGTTCGTGAGTGTTGAACGGGATTCTTACTTAAGTCTATAGCCCCTTTGTTATCACACATTATTGGAATATCGTCTAACCTAATGCCATAGTCTACGAGAGCTTGTTTCATCCATAGTGCTTGTTGACATGCCTTTCCGGCGCTAACATATTCCGCTTCGGTTGTGGAGATGGCAAGAGCGGTTTGCTTCTTCGAAAACCAAGATGTTAAACAACATCCCATGAACGTGCAAACACCACTAGTGCTCTTGCGATCTACGTAGTCTCCCGCATGATCCGAATCCGCATAAACTATTGTTTCTATGCCGGATCCCTTAGGATACCATAATCCTAAATGCATAGTGCCTTTAATGTATCGGAAGATACGTTTAACCGCTTCTAGGTGAGAGGTTTTGGGATCCTCTTGAAAGCGTGCACAAAGGCAAACACTAAACATGATATCGGGTCTACTTGCCGTCAAGTATAATAAACTACCTATCATGCCTCTATATTTGGTATTATCTACGGACTCACCTTCTTCGTCTCTTGTGAGTTTAGTTTCCGTAGATATAGGGGTTTTTATTGGCTTAGAGTCTTCTAGTCCAAATTTCTTAAGCATTTCCTTAATATATTTTGATTGATTAAAAAATATTCCATCATCTAATTATTTTATTTGTACTCCTAAGAAAAAGTTTAGTTCCCCCATCATACTCATTTCAAACTCATCATGCATGATCTTGGAAAAGTCATTACACATTTCTTGACAAGTAGATCCAAATAAAATGTCATCAATGATTGTTTGTTTTACGTACCTATAAAATATATAATAAAAATACTACTTAGGTAAATTCCAACTATTCACCTTTAACCAAGGTAAAAAGTCAAGACTTACAAAAATAATATATGATATATATAATATACGTATGTTTAACCAGGTAAGTATGATCACCCGGGTCGTTATCCCCAACGACTAGTGAAATTGAAACCACGTTTTAGGTTCGAATCCTGATTTGAATGAAGCAAAGATATTTTGGATAAGCTATTACTAATAAAAAAACAACAAATAATGACAATTAAGCAAGTAAACAAATTTTAATTTCCTAAAAAAATGTAAACTAAAATTCCACTAAATTAAGAAAAATTGCCAAAAATTATTAAAAATAAAAGCCCTAATTTTTATCTTTTTATAAAAGTTTAATTAAACTAATTAAAACTTAACCCTAATTATTAATTAAAACTTAATGAGCTAATTAAAACTAACTTAAGGACTAATGGTGCAAAAAGGAAAAGGATTAACGGGCAAAGCTACTAACTGACGGAGGGCCAACTTAGTAAACAACTAAATTTAAGAGTTACACTATCTACCCTGAGAATCTACCCCGATCACAATTTAAGTCCAATAAGCATTCGAAATTTTAAAGATTTAACTGAAAAAACTCAATGAAGCAAGTTGTAAAGGAAGCTAATGTGAACAAAATTAATAAATGCTACTTGGGCTGAAAATCTTAAATAAGCTCAATAAGAGCTTATTTCCAAACTGGTTACAGAAAGTGAGGCTTTGAGCTTATTTTCACTTAAACAGCCATAAAATGCTCAAATTAAGCTTAACTTCTAAAATGGAAAAGTTATCTAGAAAGCTTTGATGTGCTTAATGATTAATATAATGCAAGAAAAAAACTAAGCTAGAAGGATCTTAAACTACTGAAATTAAGCATGAAACAAGCAAACTCAGGAAATAAGCAAGGAAGCACAAACTTCAAATAAGCTAGAAAACTTAATAAGGGCTAAACTAGACTTTAAAAACTTTAAGAATCTTATTAATATACTTATTATCCATCTAATTAAGCTATAAAATTAGTGACTCAAAAGCTGAATTAACCAAATTAAAATCCTAATGTTTATAAGTACTCATTTTTGGAATTTTCAGAGCTTTTTATGACTTTTGATAGCAAAATAAGCTAAGACAATAAGCTAGAAAATAAAATTTAAGACTTAAACTATATTAAGCTATATTAAAACTTAAGACCTACTAAATTTGATAAACTAGATCCTACAATTACTGTTCTAAATTAAGCTGAGAACACAGCAGTACTAACTGAGGTTAGTACTGCTAGTGTAAAAATTCAACAGTACTTTGGCTGAAAGTACTGCTGATGCAATTTGATTTTTAAGAACAGATTTAAACTAATGATTAAGCTAGAAAATGAAAATTAAAACTGATTTTAAGATAAGCAACAAATAAACTTAATCCTATATGAATTTCTAACTAAAATTTAAGCTAACAGTACTAACTTATGGTTAGTACTGGTAGTGTAAAGGCTCAGCAGTACTAACTGAGGTTATTACTGCTAGTGCAATTTTGAGAATGCACAATACCAACCTCTTTGTCATTTATGACGAGTTGAGAAAAGCTTTTTAAGTGAAAATCTAAATGAACAAAGTACTAAATAACAGATAAATACTAGCTTAATACAACTTAGCAATCATGATTAAACAACTGAATAAGTAAAATTCTAAGATCTTAACTAATTAAGCTAATGTTTTTGTATTTTATGAGTATTTATGACAGAAATTAATAACCAATGATCTATAACTATTCAAGCAAAAAATAGATAAGGATAAACAACTAATAAGCAATATAAGAGATATTTAAACAATAATAAACAAAGAAAATAAGCATATAAGCAATAACTAAGCAATTAAACTGAAATTAGAGAAGAATGAAAAGAGAAACTTACTTAATCCTTTAGCTAAACAAAAGGAACCAATTAAGGCAGCTACAAGCTCCTTAGCTTATTAATAAGCTAAGGTATAAGTCCTTGGGATCTCTTCTAAGTTAAGATCCCCTTCCAAAAAGCTCTAATCCAATTAGATCCATAATAGATTTAACTAATTTAAGGTTAAAGTATGATTAATTCTGAATTCAAACAGCTCTATTTCAGCTTATAGACTGAAAGAGCTTAATATTAGCTTATTGAGACAACTTAGCTTATTAAGAGAGCTTATGATTTTAAATAAGAGCTTTAAAAAAAACGAGATTTAAAACACTAAAGACTGAATTTCATTAATTAAGAAAACTGATTACATTACTTGAAAAAGGAAAATTACATTTAAGAAAAATACAAATTTAAGCTAGACTAGAAAATTACTAAAAACCTAAATAAGAAAAAAGATAAAAGCTAGATGGTGTGTATGTGAGAAGTGAGGCATATTTATAGGTGCTGAAAAAAGCTTCTAGGATCTCTAGCCCTGCTCTCTAATCTTTCAATCCTGGCCAATCATTTCTTCAATCATTTGAGCTTCATTTGTGGCCGTTTGATCAAAATGTGGACACTTGAAGATTGTCAGCGTGTCATTCCATTGATGTGACGTTTGTGCTTCTTTTATGAGTAATTTAGCAAAAAAACCCACATAAACTTGTGCTTCTTTCATTGTTGACGTGGCTCTTCTTGAGAGAAAGTTAATGAATCCTTTGATAAAGACTGATTTGTCCCTTGGTTTGTGATGTAGACCTCTTGAATTGACTTAAGCACCCTCTAATTTTGATTTGCCCCTTGTTTTACCATGGGGGTGAAAACGGGGGAGACGATGAATAGTAAAAAGGGTTCCCGCCCCTTTATAACTGAAACGGGTAAAACAAATTTGAACTTTGAGGATCTAACACCTTCAGTCCCTCTCTTTATTTTCCTTTTTTCAAGCTATAAATAACTTTTAGAATTTGCAAGATTGGCCCTTGTGGATTCTTATTGACCATGATTGACTATACTTTGACTGGATTTAACTGAGGCTTGACTTTTCGGGCTTCGGCTTTGATCTCTTCCGATTCTCGTGTCCGTGCTTGCTCATTTTTGACTGCTTTCTTGCGATTTTTGACTTATCCGTACCTGCACACACAAAACACGAATACAAGCATATTTTTTGCCATTTTTGGTCTGTTTTGGGTTTAATTGGGTTATTTTAGGTACAAACGGATATGTGTATTTTACACCTATCAATCAACATATATTTGGACAATAATGATGTTGGAGTCTTTCTTTTTAGTGAAGAGAGTGTTATCTACCATTCCCATAGAATAATTATGTTTAATAAGAAAGGCTTTTAGTCGATCGTACCAAGCTTTTGGGGCTTGTTTTAGACCATAAAGAGCTTTCCTAAGTTTATAGACATAATTAGGTTTTGCGAAGTTAATAAATCTCGGAGGTTGTGCCACGTAAACCTCCTCATTGATAAAATCGTTAAGGAATGCACTCTTCACATCTATTTGGTATAACTTAAAATCTAGTGCGCAAGCATAAGCTAAAAGTATTTTTATGGACTCTAGTCTAGCTACGAGTGCATATGTTTCATCATAATCAATTCCTTCTTGTTGATTATAACCTTGGGCGACCAACCTAGCTTTGTTTCTAGTTACGACCCCATTTTCATCGTGTTTATTTCTATATACCCATTTTGTTCCTATAATGTTCATATCCATGGGATTTGGGACTAATTCCCAAACATCATTTGTTTTAAATTGGTTTAGTTTCTCTTGCATGGACATTACCTAATTTTCATCTTCTAATTCCATTTATATTTTTAGGTTCTATTGTTGAAATAAAGCAAAAGAAATTACTTTTGTCTTGAGCTTGCGACCTAAGAATTCTTTGATTTAGATTACCAATAACATTTTCTAGGGGATGACTTTTAGATTCTTTAATGTTTGCCATTTGATTATTTTCTAATGAAATGTCTTCAAGATCATTGCCTATGGGTTTTGTTTTACTAACCTCAATAGCTTCTTCTTCGACTAATTCATCATCTTCCAATGGTGGTGTTTTAGGTGGAGGTGGAGTTTCATCGAAAGTTACATTCAATGACTCTTCAACTTTCATTGTTTGTTTGTTAAGTATTATGTAAGCTTTACTATTTTGTGAATATCCTAGGAAAACACCTTCGTACGACTTGGGGTCGAACTTGGTGAGGTAATCTCTTGTATTAAGAATAAAACATTTACTTCCGAATACTCTAAAATAGTTAAGGTTTGGTTTCCTACCTCTCAACAACTCGTATGGAGTTTTTCCTAAAATACGTCTAATAGAAACTCTATTAATTATATAAGTTGATGTATCGACCGCATTGCACCAAAATTTTTGAGGAATGGATTGTTCATTTAACATGGTTCTACTCATTTCTTGTAAAGTGCGATTTTTTCTTTCTACTACCCCATTTGATTGTGGAGTACGAGGAGCGGAAAAATTGTGAGATATCCCATTTAAATCACAATATTTTCCAAATTGTACTTCATTATCAAATTCCCGACCATGATCCGTTCTAATTGATACAATAGAACATCCTAATTTGTTTTGGATCATTTTGCTAAATATTTCAAATTCTTCGAAGGCTTCGGTTTTATTTGCTAAAAATCTAGTCCAAGTGTATCGAGAATAGTCATCTACAATTACTAAGGTATAACGATTTCCTCCATAGCTTCGTATGGCGGAGGGGCCAAACAAATCCATGTGAAGTAGTTCTAAGCATCTAGTTGTTGAGACTATATTTTTGGCCTTGTGACTTACGTGAGCTTGCTTTCCAACTTTGCAAGCATCACAAAAATGTTGGTCGTATTTAAGTTTAGGTAGATTTCTAACTAATTCTTTAGACGCTAATGATTGAATTAGTTGCATATTAGCATGACCTAATCTTCTATGCCATAGTGTGGAATTTTCGTCTAATGTTGCAAGGCATATTTTGTCTTCCGGTTTATTTCCTAGTTTCATTACATATAATCCTCCTTTCCTAATTCCTTTACCTATAACTTTTTCGTTTTTGATTATTTCGCTATCGTGTTCGGTAAATATTACTTTGCACTTATTATCACATATTTGACCTATACTAAGCAAGTTATAAGTTAAGTTATCTACGTGCTCAACATTTTCAATTATTAAGGAGTCTTGAGAAATCGTACCTTTGCCTATGATTTTACCGCGTAAGTTGCTTCCGAAAATTACGTTACCTCCGTTGTATGCTTTGTATGAAGAAAACAACTTTCGATTACCGGTCATGTGTTTTGAACATCCACTATCTTTAATCCATTCATCGGGTTCCAAGTTTACTCCTAAGCATATTTCATCGGGCGCTTGAGCTACAAGGCAAGCTTCATCTTTAGTCTTTTCCACCTCATCTTCTCCATTGTCGCTCCATACTCCTCCAATGAATGCTCTTTGATCGGTGTTCTTTGGCGGCTTTGAACATTCTCCAATGAAATGATTTGGGTCACCACATCTAAAACATTTTCTTTCACTTTTATCATAACCATCATTTCTACTTCTTTGGAATGTTTTTCTATCGCCTCGTGGTTGTCTTGCAAATCTTCCTCGTCTCTTGAAGAATTTCTTGAATTCCTTTACGGCCATAGCATACTCTTCGTCTTCACTATCGGAACTTGAGCTATCTTCATCACTTACTTCCTTTTTCACTTTTAATGCAAGTGATCTACTTTGTTCTTTCTTGCCTTTAACCGTTTCTACATCTTTCTTAATTACTTCTTCATAAACTTTCAAGTTTCCAATTAGTTCGTCAAGAGATAAGGTTGTTAGATTCTTTGATTCTTCAATCGCCGTGACTTTCGCGCGCCATTTTGGATGTAGTGCCCTAAGAAATTTCCTAACACAATTCTTGCTAGAAAAACTTTCATCAAGTGCTTTTAGACTAGTAATAATAGTGTTAAATTTAGCAAAGGCATTATCTATTGATTCCTCTTTCGGAATCGTAAATTGTTCATATTGTTGAACAAGAAGATCTATTTTGTTAGCTTTGACTTGATTATTACCTTGATGAGTGATTAGTAAAGTATCCCAAATTTCTTTTGCGGTTTGACACATAAAAATTCTTTCGTATTCTTTACGTGGCAAAGCATTATAAATTACCATTTTAGCTTCATTATTTTTTGCAAGTTTCTTTTTAAGATCATCATTTTGTTTATGAAAAGGTACAACTTCATCCTTTTTAGTTTCGAGATTATTTTGAATAGGAGGAAAATCACCATCGGTAATAACATGCCAAAGATCTAGATCTTTTGACTTCACATAAGTTTCAAATCTATTTTTCCAATAAATAAATCCATCACTTTCAAATAGTGGTGGTCTTTGCATAGATTGCCCTTCTAAATATTTTTCTGATTCCATAGATCGATTCAAGTTTTAAAATACAATTTATTTTAAAAATCTTGTTTAGCGTGGCTCTGATACCAATTGTGAAAACTAGAAGGGGGGTTGAATAGTTTACCGCTTTTTAATTAAAGGTTTTGAAGTGTTTGTAAAAAATTCTAGATTTGAATTTATGTGAACTCAACACTTGCACAATATGAACAATATATTTATCTAAACAATTGATATGATAGTATATAGATAATGTAAGACAAGCAGATAAGATAAGAACCAATCAAAACCACAACGCGAGATTTATATGGTCGGATAACGAAGCACCTCTTCGCCCATTAGCATCACGATCCCGAGCACCTAACTCGAGAGTTTTCTTCACTATGTCAACAAGCTCCCTTATGGCGGAGAAAACCGTACACAACGTTGCTTACACCGATTTACGACACAAAGCTAAATGTCGAGTTCTAATCTTAGCTAAAACCAATCTATCACAACACAACTTCACGACTTCACAACTTCACAACTTCTTCACAACTTCAAGACTTCCTCACAACTTCACGACTTCACTTCACCACACTACTTATGCCACAAACTACAAAACACTACTTTACTACTTTAAATCACCACGATCTATATATACTTACAAAGATCGCCAAGATCTAGCTACTACACATAAATACAAGATATACAAAAGATTTACAAGTTATGATATGGATGCAATAAGATTGCAACAACACACAAAGGTGTAATACTTCTTCACTTGAGGATGGAAGTATTCTTCTCTTGCACTTGAGGAATTGAGCTTGGATCACTTGGAAACAAAGCTTTATGATTAAATGATCAAAGGATTTTGATGAGATGTGTGGGCTGTTTTAGAACAGAAAGAATGAGTGCAAAAGGTGAGAAAATTATGGATAAAACTCAGTAATTATAGACAAACTGGGGAGCGTCTACCTAGGGGCGGTCCCCTTAAATAGGTGGGTGGTCCCCTTAATTTTAAGGGGGCCGGCCGTGTATTTAAGGGGGCCGCCCAAGACTAGGGCTTCCCCAGTTTGTCTTTTGTGTAGGGGGAATTTTCTGGAACTTTTCTAGCCGTTTGGTCCGAAAATTTGAATTTCAAAAATTTTATTTTGAATAAAACTTCTTTTTAATCGAAGAAAATGTTTTGTAAATTTTATAAAATGTTACCACATTTATAAAACTGTTCGTCCTTGATTTTTCTCCCGCCCCAAACCAAGCTTAAAAACGAAATCATTGGTAAATACAAGTTAAGATGCTAACACTAATTATAGATGCTAATTGTGTACGCATAGCTACTTCCCGCTCCCTTATTCCTAAATCCTCTAAAATTTTTATTTTTATTATTAGTGACAAATAAATTAATGCCTTATTCACATAAGGTAAACCTGGTTTAGACCATAATTAGTTTGAAATCCTTTCCTAAAGAGACGATATGCTGAGAATAAGGTCCACATTAAGGTTCTAATTTCGCATGATTTAGGGGTTATCCTTTTTATTTCATCCGAAACAACTTAACTACGAGTCCAGAGACGGAGGCTTTATTTAGATAATCCCGGAGTTGAAATTTGGCTTTATTATTCTAATTATAGTAACATTATTAAACCTCGGTCCTTTAAACAACTGACACATCGGGCGTCCTAACCGACAAGAGCCAGTAGTCTTATTTCGACCTCGATGATTTCCTTGACCTTTTTGAAGGCTACAACATCGGCAGCGAACCGACCAGATGCAACAAACTTTTATCAGTCTCGGATTATTATTACTATGTTCCATATTTAGAAGACTGCCACATCGGCAGCGATCCGACCAGAGACGGTAAACTTTTATCAGCCCACAGTTTTTATTATTATTATTGTTATTACCTCCACCCTTTAAACGACTGTCACATCGGTATGCGAGCCGACCATGATCCAGAAGTCTTATTTCGGCTTTGGTTTATTACATTATTATTATTATAGCCAAATTTCAAGTCATGTGGTCTTTTAACAACTGCCACATCGGTATGCGAGCCGACCATGGTCCAGGAGTCTATTTCCCCACAACACTGACAAAACCTCAATGTGTACCTTACTTTCACCAGAAGATATCTCTACGAAGGGATCTAAACTAAGAATCGCAAAAACCAAAGCAACTTTATTTATTCAACAATAATATAACGTTTATTAAGCTGATAGGAGCAAAAAGCCACAATTAACCTCTATGAGCTCTAAAGAGATCCAACTACTCCATGTTTAGCATCTAACTTCTATTCAACTCTATCATTTCTTGTTCTTCGTAAATTTAAAATCTTTAATAAAAAGATCCGCGAATGCTTAGCCTAATAAAACAAGCTTTGCATATTTAAAGTCTATTATGGAAACTTGCAAACTCTTGGCTTTTTCAAGCTAGAATTCGCGTTTTAAAGCTTCTTATATAAAAGACTAGCAAAAGCTTAAATTTATATAAGTTAAGGGGCAAGCTAGAGCGCAACATGCTCGATCAAGTCAAAATTTATGCTCAAAAAGACAAAACTGCGTATCAAAACACTTAATCTATTTTTGAATTTTTTTTTCCCCCCCCCCGCCCCCCCCCCCCCCCCCACTTAGAACCGAACCTCTGAACCTCAATGTTCAAAAAAATGTCGGGTGCCACCCCCACCCGCCAACCTCCCCGACAAAACTTAAAGGACGAAACAGAGAGAAATGCTTAGTAATATTCCAAGTGTGAAAGGAAAACAAAATATATAAAATGATCATGATTAAAATTCTCCATAATAACAAAAGATTGAAGACCAAGCAAAAGATTGAAGAGAACGCAGACTATTGGATGATTGAAAACAGCACTGGTCTGCATGATCTTAAGGAAATCCTGCAAAAAAGGAAACCACATAACAACTACCAAATAAAAGAAGCAACAGCCCAACGCCCCCGTAGCAACGTGGGCTAAAAATCACACACTCTAATTATTAAGAAAATAGAAAAGAAAAAAGACAATAAAAAACGAAAGGTTTCCTCCCGAGAAGGCGCTTGTTTTTTAACTACGAGTTCGCGACTTGACTCGACCCACCCCCGGATAGTTTGTCCTTTGGGTACTCTTATCTTAGAGAGCCCGGGAACATCCATATCAGAATGTGTCCCCTCCAAAATATGTTTGATCTGTGCCCATCCATTACTTTGATAGTTAAGACCGTCCGTCGGGAATGGGATAACTCGACGGAACCAATATGGAAATACTTCAGCAAAAAAAAATAAAAAAAAACCGAAAATGGTCCCGGACGCAGCGGGATTTTTAATTGCCAAATTTGTGCCCGAGAAATTTTAAAATCGAGAATTAAAAAGAAGACAACAACATTCTCATATCCTTCCCGATATGCAAAATTCTATGAAATTCTCTTTCCTTCTCCCATTCCTCCTTCTCACTGCCTGCCATCTTTTCTGAAAATTCTCTTCAAATTCCCTCGGATTTTTTATAATCTTAAAACAATCGAGTATTTTTTTTTTTTTTTGTCATTCTTCCGTCTTTGTAGATATTATAAGAAGTTCTTGTAAGTGGCTAGATCCCGAAGTTTCATTTAATAAAATTTTATTTTCATAAGTGTGAACTTTAAATAATACCGGATACTAAAAAAAACGTTAACGACCGATGGATCCCCCACAAAAACACGCCCATCAACACCCACAAAACCGATCCGACCCAAACACCCGAACGACCCCCTCCCCCACAAATGCCACCCCACCCACCCGCGGTTTTTTTTTTTTAGTCAAAGAAAGATAGCAAATTAGCCCATTTTTCAGTCAAGTTTTCAACATTTCAAGGCCCATAGCTTTTATAAAAGGAATGCTTTTATTAAAAAAAAAATAATTTTAAATATCTCAAAGGCGCGAATGGGGAGATGATTGACATGTGATTGCTTATATGTTTTTTTTTTTTTTTTTCTACAAAACATAAGCGCAACAAACTTTTTTTTTTTTTTTATTTCCCGTACACAACAACAAACCAACACCAAGAACACAAAAACAATCAATGTACAAACACCGCTTAATAAGGGGTACAACCCGATAGGAAGGTGTTTTGAAAGTTTTAATAAATAACGAAAAGAGCCCACATCAAACCACAAAGGCGTCATCCCTAACTAATTGTAAATATCCTAAATTTATATAATTAATCTCTCTATAATTCGTAATATAATATATAAAAATAAAATAATTTAGATATATCAAATATATAAATAAAATATTTCTATTAATTTATTCATTTTTTCGGCCCAAGCTTCTTTTGTGCCCCCCTTTATTTGCCCAATGTGGCTACATTAAATATTTAATAATAATCCATTTTATATATATAATATCGGCCCACTTTTTAGCACCGATGTGCTCTTGCTTTCTTAAAAATTATGCTTGCTTTGAATGCTTGCTCGCCTAATCGTCCTTTCTTTTTCTAAAAAATCCTTTTATAATAATAACCTCGTATTGGTGAAACCCCTCTCTATTTGGAAACCCACTCCACCTCCACCTCCCACCTGGCCCACTATTTGTGGGTTGAAAACAGGTCGAGAGCTTATAGTAAAACTACCAAGCCATCAAAATTTTTATACGAACCATAAAAAATTAACAAATCGTTACAGAACATGAGCTCCCTCTATCACTTGCATAAAATTATCTTATAATGGGGCCCTCAATGACTGCCCCCCCGCATATAAGAAAAGCCCATTTTATAATGCCATAAAATTTTAATGATAATACTGCCTATTATATGCCGCCATGATGATAATCCCCCCGTGGGAGTTTCCGAATCTATCAAGAAAACAATTTTTTTTAAAAATTAAAAAAAAAAAAATAAAAGAAATAAAACTAAAAATAAAAAAAAAAAAAACAAAAAACCAAAAAAAATAAAAAAAAAAAAAAACACGAACAAACAAAAATTAAATAAAAAAAATAAGACAAAAAAACATTAAATAAAAAACAAAACCACAAGAAAAAAAAACCCCACCAAAAACTCGGGAACAACGAAAACAACCCACGATCACAACCTCGGAAAAAAACACACAACTCCTCGGGAAACTCCAAAACACAACAACCACGGTTCTCCTTATATAACGGCCACAAAACACCCACCGAAACAAACACCACACCACATCCAACACAACACAAAAAAACAACACTTCTCTCCGGGGGTTATCGGACAGGGCCACTGTAAATATAACTCTCTTACACAGAACTAACAACAAAAAAAACCCACAAAACCCGGTCGGCCACAAACATAAACAAAATAATAAAAAGAAAGAACTTAAAAGAACCACAATGACCCTTAACATCAAACACTGGAAAACTCTACCATTAACAAACTAATCTACTAAAACATCTAAACTCGGAACACAACTCGGAAAAAGAAGAACACGATCTCTGATATGAAATTCTCGATTTTTAATCTTAGCATCGTGTATCTTTTTTGTTTTCTCTTTGTAGATTAAAGAGTTCTCGTAGGCTTGATCCCGAAGTTCATTTAATTCGTTAAGTTGAACTTTACGGTGATCACCCGCTATTTTTAGGTCAAAGTTAGCCCATTTCAAGGCCCAATAGGCTTTATGCTCAAGCTCAATGGGGAGATGACATGCTTTTCTGTATACCAGCTTATAAGGAGTACAACCGATAGGGGTTTTGAAAGCTGTACGAAAAGCCCATAAGGCGTCATCTAATTTATCGGCCTATCTCGCCCGATGCTTACCTACCGTCCTTTCTAATATCCGTTTTAAACCTCGATTGGACACCTCCACCTGGCCACTAGTTTGTGGGTGATACGAGGTATAGAGCTTATGAGTGACGCCATATTTTTTAAGAACATTAGAACATTGGTCATTACAGAAATGCGTCCCTCGATCATTTATAATGGCCCGAGGAGTTCCAAATCTAGAAAACAATTGTTTTAAGAACTTAACCATAACTCAGGCGTCGTTAGTGGGGAGCGCTTTCGCTTCAACCAATTTAGAGACATAGTCGACAGCCACGAGTATATATCGGTTCCCTCTTGAAGACAGGAATGGGCCCATAAAATCGATGCCCCAGACGTTAAAAATCTCACAAGGCATTTCGTCCCGCTGTGAGATCTTTCCATGACACTGACATGAGTCACAGTGCGTGACAAAGTCTTGGGCATCGCGATAAATGGTGGGCCAGAAAAAACCGGAGTCAAAAACTTTTTTATCAGTGTAGTTCGGGCCATGGTGTCCCCCGGTAGGACCATTATGGCAAGCCTGGAGAATATCCATGGCTTCCTGCCCGTCCACATACCGTCAAATAATCTGATCAATACAAATCCAAAAGAGATAAGGGTCATCCCAGAAATAGTGTCGAATATCCTTAAAGAATTTCTTTTTCTATTGGGATGACATCCCTTTAACAAGCACATTCCCCACTAAGAAGTTTGCTATGTCAGCAAACCACGAGGGTTCATTATCGGGATTAAGAGATATCATATTTAGGGACTCGTGTGGAAAATGTTCATTTATTTGCATTCCAACACGATCCCCTTGATAAGGGTTTTCTAATCTACTTAAATGATCGGCCGCAAGATTCTCCGCTCCTTTTTTATCAGGAATTTCAGTAGTGAATTCTTGGAGCAGGAGAATCCACCGGAGCAACCTCGGGTTAGCATCTTGCTTATTAAAAAGGTATTTTAATGCCGAGTGATCTGTATACACTATGGTCTTGGATAAGACTAAGTAAGACCGAAATTTCTCGAATGCGTACACCACAGCTAAAACCTCTTTTTCAGTAACGCTGTAATTAGTTTGAGCATCCGATAAGGTTTTACTAGCATAGTGTATAGACCTAAAATATTTAACTTTTCTTTGTCCTAAAACTGCTCCTATTTTCAAAACTTGGGGGCTTAAGGCCTAATTAATACTGCTGAACAATGGGCTTAAAAGTGGGGGATTTCAAAAATAAGCAAAGCCAAATTTTTGACTTATGCTTGGTCAAACAAAAAGGACAGAACAAATGGCTTGGGTTTTTGGCTAGAAATAACAACAACAAGCACAAAATAAGGTGTGCTTAAGCTGCATAAGCAGCTTAAGTGGTTTAGCTAGATTTGGCTTATCCAAATTTTGACAGAAAACAAAAAACACTTAAAAATTGATTTTAAAACTAAAAGTGGTAGTTAAAGTGGCTTGATTAACCCCACACACTCAGCCAAAGTTGGCTGAGTGAGCTTGACCCATGACCTTTCCCAAATGACCCATTTTCAGGTTTTCCCAAACACCCCCTTAAATAAGCCGAATGACTTTTTAACTTGATTATACTTAAAAATAATTAAGGTAAATTGAATGTTAGTGACAGTATAGTTAAAAAGAAACAAGTAACTACAATTCTCTCAAGATTAACAAAGAATTTAAAAGACGAATAATGAAAATTTTTATGACACATACCGACGAAAACCGAGTATTAATAGCGTCTCATGGATAGGAATGTGTATGACTAGCACAAACCCCTCAAAATTCCACCCCAAAAATGTGAGGTTCGCCTTTAGATCTTTAAGAATTCGGGTATCTATTATTGATACCCAAGATAGTTTATACCTTTAGCTTTCTCGAGTTAAGGAGTGAGCAATCATGTGTACCTATTCCGTCGTCACGGATGTGTATATATGGTTTTGTCGCCTTTTCTGGAGCATTGAGATCGGTATTAATTTATATGAGTGCACCGGTAGTATATTAAATTCTAGAACTTGTTTTTGTGATGCATTTTGAGACCGCATAGTAAGCATTAGGATTTGCTTGATAAGAGGCACTAGGATTAACCCATGTTTTAAACCTGTAACTGTTATGATGGTCACATCGATCATATAACTATCCCACACCCTTGCCATGCACTCATTTTTAGTGTAGGATACCCCTAGTACAACCCTCCGAGCCTATCCTTTTTCACGGTTCTTGTAATTTTCTGGTTAAGCCGGACTATTAATGAAGAGCACTGTTAACCCTTAAACTAATCGTTACACCAAAATCGCCTTAGCCTACCTTGTATGTACTCACCTTTAGTACATTATTGTTTTAACCCAAGTTAATTATTTGAGTACACAGTTGCTAAGTCCTTATCCTTGTAAATACTGTTTTGGGACGATTGGGATTCATGGTAGTATTTATTTTGCGGAAGAATGGGGAAGAAAAGTTAAGTCAATACCCCCATATGTTTGTTAGGTTATCTCCATGTTATTTTGATCTACCTCAAATCGGGTCATTAGTTAGATTGTAAATATCAAGCATGTAAAAGCTCAAGTGTAGGGGTACGTGTTATAAACCCCATGTTAAGATGTATTATGTTATTAAAAAAATAGAAAAGAAAAAAGAAAGAGATTGATGTAGAGTTGTGTAGAGTTTGTATATCTTCGTCCGAGTCTTGGCTTAGCAACCAAACCATCGTGTATTCGTATAAATAATTAGCTAACTCTTCCACTCTAAATTCACCCAAAGTCACCACCCAAATGTATCCCATCCGTTTCTGTTTCCATTATATGTTATCTTACATCTACACCCCACAACCCTTTAAAAGACCTCTTAGATAGTAATGAATAATGCTTGCATCTAGCGGTGAAGGTTTGATCCATTACCAAGCCTATGGTAATTTATATACTATGACAGGTAATGAGTGTTGATTTTTCGTTTCCCCTATTATGTTATAATTTATTATACAACCGAGTGAAAGAGAGAATCCCAAACACTTATGTGAGGTTCTAGTATATACTTTTCGTGCTTTTAATTACGAGGTCTAGAAGGTTGTGCTGTAAAATACTTTTAAAGAGTAGGTTAAATGACCCTAATACTGCTATTGTCTAGGTAGAAAAGCCCATTTGCTTGAGGACAAGCAAATCCCAAGTGTAGGGGTATTTGATGAGGTGTCATTTTATACACTTTTTCAGGGTCATTTAACCCCCTAAATCGTGCATTTATGCCCAAAATAGGTACTTAATCGTTTCTTTTCAGGTATTTAGCATTTGGGAGGCATTTGGAGGAAATACACGTGACTTGGGCTCATTTGGAGAAGCAACGGACAAGACTACGGACCTACACCAACATCTTTCAAGATTATGTTCTCAGCGGCTGGAGACGGCGTCACAAGATACACGTGACGCCGTCACAATTCATTCCACGACGGTGTTACAACATCTTACGACGGCGTCAGCTCGCACGACCCAGCCCAAGATCTAGAATATTCTCTTTCATGACGGCGTCACGATTAAAACGTGACGCCGTCGCAACAATTTTTCTATATATACAAACCCGAAATTAGGGTTTTATGTATGTAACTTTAGAGTAAAAAAAGGGAGACGAACCCTAGTTCGTTTGGCAGCTTATTAGGACGATTTTAGGGCTTCAAACCCTTATTGTACCTCCTTCAATTCATGTTTTAATCAAGTAAGATTATCTTAATCATTCAATATGTCTTCTTGTTTGATTATTTATTGTTCTTGCTTTATCTTTAACATGCTTGGCTAAACTCCTTATTGTGTTCATTTATGATTGTATGAAACCTAAAATATTGATCTTAGTGGTGTTTCTTCTTGTGATGAATATACATGTTAGGCTTTAGAAAACCAGCTTTTGTCTGTATCGCTGTTGATATGTCTAGGGAAACATGATTGTGTAGAAAGGATACTATCGGGTAACAGTCTTCATACTACCTTGCCCCTTATATGGTTGATCCACTTTTAATATATTTCAAATGCATTTAATGTACTCTTAGGGGCCTTGTAATAGTCTTCATACTACCTTACTTGTGCGTTGCCCTAACGAATAATACAATAACTTAGTTCGGTAATTTGTTCATGACTTAGGAAATAATTACATAGATCATCACAAGTGTGACAAAGCAACAACACTAGGAGAAGCAATCTAAGGAGTAATACATGATTAAATGAATACAATCTTTTTATTATATTGTTATCACCATTAGCGTAGTTTATTATTTACTTTATTAGCTAAAACCAACCAAACCTCTTAAATATATGATTTACCTGCTTTTCATAAAACATAAAAATACAAAAATAATCTCCTCTCAACCCTAGAATTATGTTAGACCGTGATCAAGCCTTCCCAACCTATTCCCCTAGAGAACGATAACAACCTCGAGTCTTGCCTATACTACTACTACAACGGTTAGGTACTCTGCCTAGGGAGTTGTAAAACTTCTTATAGAAGTCCCTTACGATAACCGCATCAGCGGGTCCTAACAAAATATCTTGAGTGAGATTTTCTATCTTGAGTCCATTCAACACGTACTTGGAGAAGTAAATAAGAGTGTCCATGAGATCGTTGAAGGTGGGAGGATCCTTTAAAGCGGATGCCATTTGATTAAACCAAGTATGTGCGGGTTGATCAAGTATAACCCGACGCTTGTTCCATTCAGGATCAGGAGTAGGAGGCCTCGGAGGTTGCTTGAACCATTCTGGATTCAGAGTTTTTCTTGTTTTGGGTTCTGAGGTGTCTTGTAGTGGATTATCATCACGAGCTACACCATCACCATCATCATCCATAATCACCTCAGCAATAGGTTCTTCAGATGGTTCCTTTGTCGAAGCAGACTTACCAGTTTTAGAACCTTTAGTTGCAGTTTTACCTTTTGGAGTTTCCTTGGTGGTGGATGACTTCTTTGAAGATTCAGACTCTTTAGTTCTTCTCCTTTTGGTCTTCTTACCCTGGTTTGATCCAGCTAGAGGGTCTTCATCATCATCGTCTTCATCATCATCATGCTTTCTCTTGTGGTCTTTTACTGTGTCAGCAACTGCCTTATCCATTTCGTTTTAATCTTCAATCAACGATTCCATAAGTGCATGGTACAAACGATGATTGGCAGGATTTCTGTTAAAAGACTTGTTTGCATGCATGGATTGGTATAGAGCGCTTTTTAGATCATGTTCTTTAAGAGTCACCTTGTCAGTAGACTTGATGGTGTTCCTTCTTAATCTTGAGAATCTCTGAAGGACTTTGCTCAGATTCTTGTTCAGATGTTGGTGTCGGTTTCTTGGTTAATTCAGAAAGATGCTGCAGAGAATATTTATGAATAAGATCTGCCGTGTGTTTCTGCAGTTCCTTTTGAAATACATCTCTGACTTTGGTATCAAGATAACTATCAACAACTGTTGGAACATAGGACTGGAGAAAAACAAGAGCTTAAGAAGAATGATCAACAGTTTTCAGCTCAGACATATCTTTTTCCAATTTTGAAACTCTTAATTCAGCAGCAGTGAGTGCATTAGATTCAGGAATAGCAGTCGTGATGATTGAAGCATCAGTTGTGATTGTTGGTGTGGGAATTAGTGTTGATGTTTGTTGTACGGTTGAAATGATAGGTGTCACTTGAGGCGAGGTGACAACAGATGTAACTGGAGTTTCAGTGACAATTTTTGGTATAGGTGGAAGATTAGTTGTCGCGGGAATCACTGATACTGGAATCTTCTGTACTGATGGAGACTGGATCTGGGGAGTTTCATATTGGATGGGAATATCCAACAAAGAACTAACATCTACATCTGCAGAATCCTTAACAGTACTAACTAAGGAAGAATCAGAAGAGAGTTTAAGGAATTGATCACCAAAACCTGAAGATACAGATAAGCTTGAGCTTAATGGAGGGAGTTCGGTCTTTTTGGCATCATCCTTTGCTTCTGAAGTCTTTTCAGCATCTGCCTTTGCTTCTGAAGTCTTTTCAGCTTCTTCCTTTGCTGCATTGGTAACCATTTCTTCACCTTTATCAGGCTCTTTAACTTCAGCATCTTTCATTTCTACATCCTCATCCTTGCGCACACGAATCTTGTACTTGTAAATATCATCTTCATCAGATTCAGTTTCGACATCTTCATCATCAGGATCTTGTGTATCACTGACATGATCATCGCCTTCTTCATCGGCATCATCATCTTTATCATCCTTCTCAATATCATCATTATCATCATTAGAATGTTCACTATCTTGTTCATCTCCCCACTCAAGAATGACCTTCTCTTTAGTGATGTCCTTATCCTCATCGGGAACACCTGGTTTAGTACTAGTTCCTTCACTTGAGGTAGCAGAGACGACTGTGGACTCATTAGGAACCCCTGGTATAGTACCAGTTCCTTCATTTGAGCCTCCAGTACCTGGTTGTCTTCTGCTTGTCTTCTTACTTTCCTTCAGAGCTTGCATGATGTTTATAGCTTCTTGTTCAACAAGAGATGGAGCACCTTTAAGCTTATCCTTTGAGGTGGCGGGTTTTGACTTTAGAGCACTTGGAGTGTCTTGAATAACTACACTCTTAGAACTTTTGCCACCATATTCAGTCACGATCCTTGCATGTGTAGCATGGACTTTCCTTGCTGCTTCTGCTTCTTCAGCTTCAGTTTGACTGATAGACTTAGCTAATTCCAAGGTAGCATCAGGATCATTAGAGATAATGTTGTCAGCAGCAAACTCATCAGTCTTCTTGCCTTTTGAACCTTTCCCTCTGCTTTTCTTGGGTGGGATCTGATTTGTTGAATATTTGATGAACATCTGATATGATTTTGAACGCTTGATTGAATCGATCAGCGTCACATCAGGAATGGGAAGTCCATAATCCTGATTCTCTTCACCTATTCTGACAAACTTTAGCCTGCTTATAATCCCATCGTCTTTGATTGTATGATAGTGCTTATGACTGAGGTTGGTGAGAGACTTGTGTTGTTTTAGGAAGTGGTTGATGATGATTTTGGTGATACGGGGATATGGCATGTTTTCACGTCTTGATCTCTTTTCTTTTCTGTGATCAATTAGATAAGCAAAGTCTTCCCAAATCAACTCAGGATAGTTGACATTTTCTCTGTTAAACATCCCCCATAATATGTCAATTCTGGACCTTCTAAGCTTGTCATTGCTTGCAAGCTTTCCAGCCAGGCACTTGTTGATAATAGTATCCAGAGTTCTCCACGGCTGGTGCATATGATCCACAAACATGTTGGTGTGCCAGTTCGGTGGACCCTTGTGTTGATAAAATATAATGCCTAAAAACATTATTAATATCTTTCACATCTTTACGTTTTGATAACCACAAAATATAAAAACGTTCAACGTAAAATTAAACGTAAACAAGTAATTAGGAGTAAATTCTCATTTCAACGTTTATATCACTTAAAGGTATGAATAAATAAATGCTTAATGCATTTTATGATCAAAGAAAATCTTTATTCAACCTCAAACTTTTATAAAATGTTGTAAACATTTTTATAAACATCACAAAACATTTTCTACATTTAAAAGAAATGTTTTATTCAAAATAAACATTTTGAATTTCAAATTTTCGAACCTAAAACGGCTAGAAAAAGTCCAGTAAACACCTCCCCTGAATAGGACAAAAAGAGGAGCGTTTGAAAATGGGCGGCCCCTTAAATACATGGGCGGCCCCCTTAATTATAAGGGGGCCGGCACCCTATTTAAGGGGACCAGCCATAGACCCCGCTCCTCCAGCTTGTCCTATAAATACTGGACTATTCCCCCAACATTTTTCTCACCTTTTGCACTCATTCTTTCTGTTCTAAAACAGTCCACACATCTCTCTAAATCCTTTAATCAGTAAATCATAAAGCTTTGTTTCCAAGTGATCCAAGCTCAATTCCTCAAGTGCAAGAGAAGAATACTTCCATCATTAATACTTGTCAAGAAATATGTGATGACTTTGCCAAGATCATGCATGATGAGTTTGAAATGAGTATGATGGGGGAACTAAACTTTTTCTTAGGATTACAAATAAAACAATTAGATGATGGAATATTTTTTAATCAATCAAAATATATTAAGGAAATGCTTAAGAAATTTGGACTAGAAGACTCTAAGCCAATAAAAACCCCTATATCTACGGAAACTAAACTCACAAGAGACGAAGAAGGTGAGTCCGTAGATAATACCAAATATAGAGGCATGATAGGTAGTTTATTATACTTGACGGCAAGTAGACCCGATATCATGTTTAGTGTTTGCCTTTGTGCACGCTTTCAAGAGGATCCCAAAACCTCTCACCTAGAAGCGGTTAAACGTATCTTCCGATACATTAAAGGCACTATGCATTTAGGATTATGGTATCCTAAGGGATCCGGCATAGAAACAATAGTTTATGCGGATTCGGATCATGCGGGAGACTACGTAGATCGCAAGAGCACTAGTGGTGTTTGCACGTTCATGGGATGTTGTTTAACATCTTGGTTTTCGAAGAAGCAAACCGCTCTTGCCATCTCCACAACCGAAGCGGAATATGTTAGCGCCGGAAAGGCATGTCAACAAGCACTATGGATGAAACAAGCTCTCGTAGACTATGGCATTAGGTTAGACGATATTCCAATAATGTGTGATAACAAAGGGGCTATAAACTTAAGTAAGAATCCCGTTCAACACTCACGAACAAAACACATAGAAATTAGCCACCACTTCCTCCGTGATAATGTTCAAAAAGGGAATATCTCTATAGAAAAGGTCTCATCGGAAGACAACATAGCCGATATCTTAACTAAACCACTTAAACATGAACCATTTAACTACTTAAGCCTAGGTCTAGGAATGATGGAATAAATTGACTAAGTTTTCAGCACTAAAATTTAAAAATGAATTATTTGTCAAAAATCTGAGAAATTTTTTTTCTTAGACGGCGACCCCCTAAATTTATAAAGGGTGGCCCTCTTAATTTTAAGGGGACCGCCCATACATTAAGGGGACCTCCCACTGAAAAAAAAATTAAAAAATATATATAAAAAAAGGTCTTTCTCATATCTAGGATCACATGAAAATTAATTGTCATATATTGTTGAAATATGCTAAAAACATTTTTTTTCATATGCATAATGGTCTCTTACTTGTTGTAAAAAATATATAATCTAATATATATCTTCGAAAATCTTGGTTGAGCAAAACTAAATCAAGAAGCATTTGGATTATTTCTTAGGTTTTGCATGTATTAGTGTCGAAATAATTGCTACTCCACATTTGTCGCACTTATGCACACACTAGTATTTCCACAAAAGTTTGTTTCCTTTTTAACTTAACCCTCTATCATGGTATTTTTTGTGCATTATATCTAGTTTCATATGCTCTTCACTCAACTCATATATGATTATATGCTAAAATTGTGTGAAATAGGTTATCCTACATATGTAAAATGTTGAATGCTTAATTGCTATGTGCTAAAAATCTTAATTTCCATAAAAGGATGGACTTGCTGCAAAATTAACTTCCAAAACAGAAACCCTCACATAAAATTTTGAGAAAAAATCAAATTTTGGGAATTCTGGGAAATGTCAGAGGGCGGCCCCCTTAATTCATAACGGGCGGCCCCCTTATCTTTAAGGGGACCGCCCCCTATTTAAGGGGACCGCCCTAGTATAACACGGGTAAAACATTATTTTTTTTCCTTTTTACCAAATACCCTCTAGACTTAGCTGCTGTTTCCCTAAATTCACAAACATTTCTTAGATTTGATCCTTTGAATGTCCATTCTTCCTAAATTAAATATTTCCTCCACTATAAATACATCCTCATTCATCTTCATCACAATCATCCTCACCAATGACATCTCCTAAAAAACCCACATCCAAACCATCAAGGGTAGCCAAAATGATTGTGAAACCCATTTGGAGGAAGAAACCAAGCATTTGCAACTCCTCAAATGTGCTCAATACAGCTTCACCCATACCAAAACCACTAACTCCTCATCATAAACCATCTAAAGAAAACAATCACCCCAATCAAACATTACCAAATCCTTGCATTAAGGACACTTTCACATCACCACAAGTTGTCTCACACCCTCCATTCCCCATCTCACCCATCAAACATGAAACTCACACTCAAGTTCCACCTCAATGTGACAACCAAACTCAACACACATCACCTCTATCTCCAAGTAGAGAAAGCCTTGTTGATAACATTAATCAACTTCAAGACCTATCAAACCTTCTAGCCATGCATCTCTCCCAACAACAATAAAACAACAATTCTTCATTACCTTACTCTCCAAACTTACCACACACCCTCAACATCAACCAAGTTGAAACCCATGTTGGGTATTGCCCATGTTGCATCTTTACCCAAAAACAATTTCTTGCTTGAAGTGAGGATATCAATTTGATTGAATTCCTCCTCACTCGACCTCATCCACCACCTAGAGTTCAAAGAGATTACCCTTCCACAAACGCCTCCGCTCCAAACTCTCCATCAACAAACAACTAATCTCATAATATGCCTACAAATAATCGTCAAACCCTTTTGTGTCGCAAGCAAGTCAAAAATCCTTCTATGGCTATTTAGGATTTTCTTGATGTATTAATATGCTCCTAAAGCATATTTGTTTTTTTATGTATGCTTGTGTGTGGTTTACACACATTGCCTTAAATGAATGAAGTATCTCTTGCTTTGATGTTTGCTTGCTCTTGTCATATTTTTCCTTCCTTCTTGCTACATGTTAGAAATAGTTGTGTTGTTCTAACTCGTTTTTGTAGCCAAGAAACCATAGCTCGATTCCTTGGTGCCCTCGAACAAGGGGGAGCACACATCAAGGGGGAGCATTTATTCCGTCGATTTTACTAGCAATCCTCGACGATGCCTTTTTGATTCTACAAAAAGGGGGAGAAATGACATGAAACTCACTAAATACTTGTTTAAAAATAATTTTACATTTAATGAGTTTAAATTTTGTAATCATCAAAAAGGGGGAGATTGTTGATAAAATATAATGCCTAAAAACATTATAAACATTTTTATAAACATCACAAAACATTTTCTACATTTAAAAGAAATGTTTTATTCAAAATAAACATTTTGAATTTCAAATTTTCGAACCTAAAAAACGTATAAAAAGTCCAGTAAACACCTCCCCGGAATAGGACAAAAACGACACCCTATTTAAGGGGACCGGCCATAGACCCCGCTCCTCCAGCTTGTCCTATAAATACTGGACTATTCCCCAACATTTTTCTCACCTTTTGCACTCATTCTTTCTGTTCTAAAACAGCCCACACATCTCTTTAAATCCTTTGATCATTTAATCATAAAGCTTTGTTTCCAAGTGATCCAAGCTCAATTCCTCAAGTGCAAGAGAAGAATACTTCCATCATTAATTGAAGAAGTATTACAACCCAAGTATACATTGCAATCTTATTGCATTCACACCATATCTTGTAAATCATTTGTAAATCTTGTAAAGTTGTGTAGTTATTAGGTTTTGGTGATTGTTGTAAGTATAGTTGGATCTTGGTGATCCTTTCTAGTAGTGTTAGTTAGTTGTGACATAAGTAGTGTGGTGAGGACAAGTAGTGAAGGTGTGAAGTTGTGAAGTTGTGAAGGTGTGAAGAAGTTGTGTAGTTGTGTTCAAGGTGTGAAGCTAAGTTGTGTAGTGAAGTTGTGAAGTAGTCGTGAAGTTGTGAAGTCATGAACAAATTGTGAAGTTGTGTTGTGATAGATTGGTTCTAGCTAAGATTAGAACTCGACATCTAGCTTAGTGTCGGAAATAGGTATAAGCAACGTTGTGTACAGTTTTCTCCACCATAAAGGAGCTTGTTGACATAGTGAAGAAAACTCTCGAGTTAGGTGCTCGGGGAGTGGAGTAGGCCGAAGAGGAGCTTCGTAACCGAACTACTATAAATCCTTGTATTGTGGTTTGATCTTTCCAACTCTTATCTTTTATTTGCTTCAACTTATTTACATTGTTCATATTGTGCAAGTTTTGAATTCACAAAAAGTCGAATCTAAGTTTTTATTAACAAACATAAATATTAAATCAAAAAGCGGTAAACTATTCAACCCCCCTTCTAGTTTTCCACACCTTATAACAAAGATCAATAAGAAAGGTGAGTGCAGTATCATCATCTGGAACATCTGCGAAGTCTACACCTTCTATTCTTAGACAAATATCAAGGATTGTCCTAAATACTTCAACATTGACAGTACACTTCTTATTGGCTAAGAGGAATTCATAAGAATCAGTGTCTGAAGCCTTCTTGATGGTGTACCAGAATTGCTGCATAAAGATTTCTGGGACATCTGCAGATATGGTGAAAGCCTTGAAGCACGTGGAATTCTTGATTATGTCAATGACCACTTGAAACGTCTCTTCCTTTTGTGGCATAGTAATCTGATATTGGTAGAGCTGATCTTGACTCTCTCAGCAGAAGGAGCCCACTTTTCATCACGAACAGCAGCTTAAAGTGTTTCTTGAGGATTCATGATTCTGCTTAAGAATTAACCAATACAGTTTATATATACAACATATATATTTTACTGATAAAGTTGGTTATCCTTTGATGATATGATTGATCTATGATTAGGTTTCATGCAAACGTGACATAATTACTACACTCTAAGAATAACTTAACTAAGGTCAATTAGTCAAAGTCAATTTTAAAAAATCAACAAGACATTTCCAAGGAAGCTTAGGACACACATTCATACATAGAGCAAATAATACACATTTAAACATGGAAAATGAAGTTATATGACTTTAAACACAAGATTACACAAATTTTAGAAAAAATTGGGCTGAGCTTCTTTTTGTATTTTGTTATATTTCGCTTATCTATGTACTTGTCATGTTTCGCTTGTCTAATATGTTTTGCTTGGTATAAAACATATATGTTTCGCTTAGATACTTACATGTTTCGATTAGATAAAAAAGACATGTTTCGCTTGGAGTAAAACTGACATGTTTCGCTTAGATAAAACAGACATGTTTCACTTCATTCAACAAAAACATGTTTTGCTCCATTCAAAGCTACTTATCTTAATTTTTACCACTTGAAAACCTATAATCTTCTCTAACAATCATCACTGATACAATCATATTCTCATAGAAACATCATTCACAAAGATACAACAACATTTTGAGCATGAAATTTCAAATTCAAGCACACAAAGGAGACAAATAACATGGCAACCATGTTAAGGACCTTTTTAAGACAAATACTAGGAACTTAGGAGCCAAACAACAGTTCACACACACATTTTGAACACCTCATGAGCAATATTATAACATTTTAAATGAAACGAGCCTAGTATAACCACTTTTCCAAGTAAAAGACCATATAGAAGGCAAGAACATGATCTAATAGCATAAAGACACTCATAAAAGGCTATTAAACATAAACCCATAACTATTTATTCCTATCACTCATATTTCGCTTTATTCATCAAACGAAAATCATCTTATCTCCCAAATGGTTAAGATATACTTAAAATTGTTTCACCTACATCTTAATCGCTCCCTAATGATCAAAACCCCTCAATCAATTGAGCAAAAACTTCTACTTTTTACTAACGAACCCTAATACGTTTTTAATTGATTACGGGTGCAAAAAGGAGTGATAAGCTAATTCGATTTACCAAGATGATGAGAAATGTGTTACGAACGAGTAGGTGAGAATCTTTAGCCTTGAAAAACACTTTTTTGATTCCTAGGTTTGAAGCGAGCGAAATGTGTAGAGAGAAATGTGTGTTTGAGTTTTTTTAAAAAGTGTGTGAGAGGAGCGAAATGTGTTTGAAACACATTATAACCGGTTTATGTTACAAAAGTGACACAATTGGTCATTGTGCTTTATATCTTTCTCTATTTCCATTTTAAACGTAGTACAGTAGAAACTCGATAAATTAATACTCGATTATTTAATAAACTCTCTAAGATAATATTTTTTGCCGGTCCCGACTCGGGGATAGGGTGCTAAATTAATAATTCGCTAAAATTATAAGATAATACATTTTTGATAATTTCTTTAGACCCCATATAAAATATAAATTAATAATTCCTTATATATAGCATATTACATGAATGATTTATGAAGGTTTCTTGAAAAATGACTCAATTGTCTTTTGTTTTTTGTTGAAATCAATTTCCCCTTGAATCTCGTCTCTAATTTTCCTTAGCATGGTAAGAACTTCTGGTGTTGTTTTCTCATAGCTCAACAAGAAGTGATACATTGAAGATGGGAAGCCATGTTGTGTGTATGATTTGTTTGTGTTAACCTATTTTGATCTTGTATTTATATAGAAAATATTTTTAATGTCCATAAAGTGATACATTGAACACAAGAAGCATAATAAGGTGGGAGATTGAAGGTTTCTTTCAAATTGGGCCGTTCATTTGATATACATGCATTGTATACAATAATTAATAAAATATTAATTAATATATATAGAATTTTTCTTCCAACCATTTGTATACTATAAATTAATAAAATATTAATTAATATATAAATTAATAATTATTAATTTATCGATTAATTAATAACTCTTTTAATTAATAAATTTTGGTGGTCCCAAGTGTATTATTTTATAGAGTTTCTACTGTATAAAGTCCAACCAAGTTATAGAAATGACACAATTAGCCCCTAAAGTTCGTAGCTAGGATTCTAAGTCCTATCCTTTTAGTCCCTAAAAGTTAACATCAATAACATTTTAAGCCCACTTGAGTTGCAAGTACATTAACTCCCCTTTAATTGATATTCCGTTACTAAAAAACCTCTTCCATTTTATTCCGCGATGACATTTTAAAAGATCATTTTTGAAAGAATTTGACTATTTCTCCCCCTCAAATAATGTCCCATTTTCTATTTAAAGAGATGTAGACATTGTTTGAGTGATAGAAACTTCTTTTAAAATAACATTCTAAGCCCACTTGAGTTACAAATACATTAAATCCCCTTTAGTTGATAATCCGTTACTGAAAAACCTTTTGTTGATCCTAATCTGAATAGATCTTTCTGGCCTGTTAAGGATGGTAGTCAATCTGGATAAATCCAAACTAACTACAAGAGAAACAATGACTATGAACAATATAAGTTATCGACGTTGCCTCAGGTTCCACTTTTTCTGATTAAGAATGTATTGTATACTCTTGTGATCAGTGTACATCGTACACTGGTTCCGTACAAATAGTGCCTCTAAATCTTTAGAGCAAACATTACCAATCCAAGTTCTAAATCACGAGTCGTATAGTTTTTTCTCATGAATTTCTAATTCTGTCGGATGCATAAGAAAATTTCTTATCCCTTTGCATTAATACATAGCACCCAATCCCTTATTGCAAACATCGCAATAGACTACGAAATATTGTGCTTCCATCAGGTAAGCCAGAATTGGCGCACATGCACAACTATCAGCTTTCAGTAACTGGAAGGCACATTCTTGCTTGTACTCCCCAAACAAACTTTACTCTTTCTGAGTAAGCTTGGTCAATTAACTTGGCGGTCTTTCGAAAATCCGTCATAATCTCGGTAATACACCAAAAGTCCTAAAAATTAACGAATCATCCATTTTTTGTTTTAGGGGATAAGCCCAAGTCTTTCATGGATTTCGAGTCGTGGCGGGTCCGACTTAATGCTTGACTATCAATCACGTGACTAAGGTATTGTACTTTGGAAATCCAAGATTCACACTTAGAAAATTTTGGCATATAATTCCTCCTTCTTAAGCAATTCTAGAGTTGCCTTAAGATGTTCTTCTTCGTCTCCTTCTTGTTCGTGTGAAAAAGTAATATATTCGTCAATAAAAGACGATCGGACAAACGTATCCAAATATGATTTACACACCCTATCATGAGATCCATAATATCACCGGTGCGTTTGTCAAACCCAAATAGGTCATAACCTTTGGATCTCGTATGACAAAGAAAAATAACCGAGTTTCTGAATTTATTTTTAGAATATTTTCACCAGTACTCGAAAGCTGGTGAAAACCTGATCGCAGTTCATATCATAAGTAAAACAATGGATCATTGTTAGATTGATCATATAAATCGGCCGATCCTTGAGGAGTGATAGACGATCTTCACTTGTTAACCTTTATTCATTCCCGAAAGTCAGATGCTCATGATCGAAATGATCCAATCCATTCTACTTTGACAAACAAGACTAGAGCTACACCAAGTGGGGAACTAGGCCATAAATAAGCTTTGTCGGAAGTTTCTTGCAGTTGCTCTGACAACCTTTTCATTTCGGACGGCATTAATCAATAAGGCGCCCGCGCCACAAATGCAGCACCAAGTACCAGATTGATCTGAAATTTCCACTTGTCGAGTCGTAGGAAGACCCTGCAAGTCCTCTGGAAATACTTCAGGAAAATCTCGAATTGTTGGTACATCCTCAAGTCGTTTCTCCTCCTTCCACCTATGTCTTCAATCTCCCTTGCGTATAACACGTGCCAAAATGGACCTGACATCCTTTTACATGTACTTCTAAACTTTTAGAGGCACGAAGATTGGTGTTCAATAAGACTCGTTTGCGCGCGGTTTTGCTTTGTACTTACGGATAATCAACGTTTAGATTTCGAATGGAACAGCGAACGATCTTTTTCATCACAAACAATGATGGCCTGGCATCTCACCAATCAATCCATACTAATTATGACGTTGAAACTGCCAAATTCTATGGCATTAAGTCAATGTTGAAAGGGTAATTTAGTAAATTCTCTAATGGCGAGCAAATTCGATAGTGAATTGTCCTAGGGCGACCAGTGATGTGTCTCGCCTTTTGGCTTAGGATTTGGCATAAGATTATGTCGAACATTATAGTAAGAATGGATGAACCACACCAATGCTTAGTTTTTAATTACAGTTACTAATTCGATTTTCAAAAGTAAACGCGTTTTATGAATACAAACATAGTACATGATATAAGTAGGAAATTGTTTTCTTGACAAGAAGTTTTTAGAGTGACTACTCTCAGCACGGCATGGTACTTTCCTGAATTATACATAGTTGATCAGGCCATAGTAATAATTGAGACTAACGATGCATTAGCTCATTTTCGTCAAAATAGCGTATGATTTCAGGATATTCGAGAGAGAAGTTTTACAAGAGTAAATAAGAATCTAAGTTAAACTATTGTCGAAATTTTCATAATACGATAATTTGATAGATAATTTAAATCATCCACGAGTACAACGAGTCAAAAGAAAGTACAACACAAATTCCACATGGAATTAAAGTCTAAATAAAGTTTTCCGCTTTAGAGTTTCACTAGGTAATACGGGAGGGTCTCTCCTTAGGTGTTGATGTTAAACGTCGTGGCGCTAGAGTCTTCATAAGCTTTTCATTTCCAGTACATGTCCACACGGTTCTGAAACCTCACTATTGGACAATTACTCTTGTAGTGTCCTAAACTTCCACACTCATAACAGGTGAAAGTTCGTTGATTCCTAGCAGCAGTAGGTGTTTATAACAATTTTCGGGTTATGTGACTAAACTTCTTGCAATTTCCGCACTTTACAGTGCATGGTCCATTATGGTGAAACTTGCACTGGTTGCACAGAGGTAGAGATCCAGCATATGCCTTCTTGTTGATTGGCCAAGTAGTGTGTGCTCTAGGCACCTTATGCCCTTTGTTTTGTTGGCTCGAGCTTCCATTGTGGTTACCTTTCCACTTCCTCTTGTTGCTAGCATTCTCTACTACCTTGTCTTCTTGTCATTCAGTCCGGATCATTGACTTGCGGGCTATGTTGGTTTTCGTATCATAAATAGCAATAGCCTCGATAGCATTAGCCACTCGCTGGGCTACAACCCGCTCAATTTTCTCAACACTCATCCCTTGATTAACAGTTGTCATCGTTTCTTGAAGATCACAGGGAACAAAATGTATATGAAGTTTCATCCAAGGAAAAATTATGACACTCCATAATTACAACATATATGTAAGGTGAGATCACGTCATGCAGAGGTATAAGATAACATCAACCATGGCATAAATAAATCCACATCATATAGTAGCAAGATCATAACCAACAGCGTAGGTTAATACTTAATACATCGTTTTACCTGAGTAAAAGAGTACAAGCTTTTCATTAACGCTACCAACCGAGTATTACTCAAGAATAGAGTGGATAACAATCAAAACGAGCTACACTGACAATCATTTTTGATCTAGGGCCAGGGTGCCTCTCAAGATTCTAGATGCTAGCCTCTTATGTTATCTTTAAGTGACTTAATATTCTCTGGTGGTGGTGATACTAATGGTGGTAGTGGTGATGAAGGTAGTGCAACAGCAACGTCGAAATACGCATGCTCAATAGATTGGGATCGTAGAGTCAAGAGGTTTAAATATACATCCGTACTGCATCAGAGATTTGGTCATCAGAAAACAAGATTAAATGGTGAGGAATGTGAGTGTAGAAGCATACTCATCAGTCTACAAATGCCTCTGTATTCGCCAAATATTTTTTTTTTTTTTTTCTTTCCAGTTGAGGGCAACAATGAATCATCTATTAGGTAACCACAGATGGGTCGGCCGGAGCTAGGTGCTCCTCGTCCTCCTCATCCTTCTCACATCATCATCATCGTCGTCATCATCAGATGACTTATTATCATCATTGTCTCCTCCCGTCGACTGGATGGTCAGCAGGATCCTCCTCACAGGTCCTCCTCAATACCTCCCTCCGATCGAGTCAGCAATTGTAGCCTGGAGAAGGCTGTAGGTGATGCATCAGCAGGTAGAGGCTGATCCTCCATTGGTTCCTCTATCTCCTCATCAAAAGCTCACTGGAATCTCCATGACTCGGAATTAATATAGACAGACGTGTAGGTAACCGTCGATGATGAAAACATGACTGCTTGCAATGAGCAAAATTTAACTTATATAAGTATATTACACACACACACACACACAGTGTTAGGTAGGGGGGTGAAATATGAATATGGTGCCGCATGCGGGGGGGGGATGGGACATAAATGACACACACAGTAATGTTATACATAATCGATAGCTTAATGTTTAGGTTAGCGTTAGGACCTAACGACTTATATGCTACCAATTGCCAAAAGAAATGTTCCCCTATTTATATAAATAACCATTTATATAAATAATTGTAGAAGTAGTGCGTAAGAATGCAGAACTCATCTTTGCATATATATACTATATTATATATTATATATAATATATTTATAATAATAAATATAATATATATATATATATATATATATATATATAGAAATATATATATATATATAATATAATATATAAATTAAAGACCCTCATAGTAACATATGTACAATAATAATGAACACGTATAGCATCATGTAGCATCTATAAAACTAACTAATGCAAACACAAGTGTATTTATGTCCGTGATAACCCCTTTGTATGAATGGCAAGTTTGAAAACGTTATAGTCCCATGCAAAAATAATTTGACCCTGGTTCTCTATAAACTTGGTCACTGATACCAATCTTAAGACACCCCTAAAATGGGTCGCAACGGAATATGGGTTTGGGAGCGTTACTTCATAGATCAATAACACAAGATATATAAGAACGACCTTAAAAAGTGTCGTTTAAAACCGATACATTGGATTTAGCAAAGTGTTTGTTACAAAAGCCCGAAGCTTTACTTGTTCATTGTTAAATTATACAAAGATTCTAGTTTGAAAACAAACGTTTTCCCCAAATGTGTAATGCAACCAAATCTTTAATGCAATTGTCTCCCAAAATAACGACCACCAATGTATCCCTTGCACCTCGTGCCTTATTGACCTCCTGAGAAAAACAATGCATAAAAAGTAACATAATGTGGTGAATACAATAGTCTAGTGAATTAATTGAGTGTAGGACCGCAAGATTTCCCCGTGATAATACATTAAATGTAAACATCACAAAAATATAAATTACGTTTCCCTAAGCTCATGACACTGAAGCTCGACATAAATGAATTGCAATATAAATAGCATACATTGCCGCATGATGATGTTCTAGAACCCATAAATGCCCCAAATCCGACATTGTATACGTTCGTTGGCTCGTAGTTTTTCGACACCAATGAAAGCTAATCACCCGAACGGTGCGTCGACCCGGACCGCCCCAATAGATCTATTTATAGACATTCGCACTCAACATCCTCCAAGTATTTATAGTTCCAATGATATTGGGCCATGTTGGGTTATCGGCTCACTTAGGCAAAAAGCATGTAAGCGTTTTAAATATGAAATGTTTACATGGCGTCAATTTATAAAACAAAGACAGTTTCTCACCACAGCCAAAACTTATAAATCATTATAAAATGTAAAACGTGAGGCTATGAACTCACCTCGAGTGGATGAGTTTAACAATGTAAATCACAACAGAAAATGCGTCACAATTACCCCGAGATGCAACTAATAAATTATAAGGTCATACAAACTAAAATACTGAAATAACTCTACCCATATATATTCTATTATAGCTACATCACCATCTAATTGAGTTTGTGAAATAATATTTACATTGCTCTTTGATAAATATTATCCGTGTGTTTTGTACTTGTATAGTTCGAACAAATAATTCAATTGTCTTGTAAAATAATATTTAATAAAGTTATGACATGTATATAAGAATTATATAAATGAATTCTAAAATGTTTCCAGCAAAAATATATTAATATTAAAAAACCCCGAACCAACACTATTCACGTCAGAAAATAGTGCACAAGTATAAAATAGTGCGTATCTTTCCTCGTATTAAAAAAGCCAGTTGGGATGTTTCTTACGTCCATACAACTCGAATTAAGACGGGGTATCAAAATATTACATTTTCTTATTTTCAAGCTACTGGTGAACAGTGTAACATTTCTCAATTTCAGGTCATTCTACGACTCCTAATATTTGTCACAATTTATTTTGGTCCGATACGCGTTTACTTTAATTTTGCTTTTGAGCTAAACCGCGTAGACTAGAAATAACCATTTAATGTAAACGGTCACAAAAAATTAAGTTTAGCATCACCTAAGTAAGAATAATTAATTAAGAAGTATAATTATGTCCTGTTGCGTATTTTATTTTTTATTGGATCACGTAAAAGAGTTACGTTTTGCAAAATACATTTGGACACACCCCGAAATACCTAAGACAAACCAGACTCAACCATACCCACATTTTACTACCTAACCCAAAAATAATCAATTTGTTGTATATAAACCACAACGGGGGCCGGTAATACACATAGTACACATAAACCAACTAGAAATCTTCATTTTACAGATCCTTCAGTAAGGTACAAACCCATTGAATTATTATAGCTCCTAATGGTCTCCTAAATATGGCTATTACACAATGGATAATTAACTAATTGTTCATCTTTTTGCCCCTTCGGGCCACGACTAAGCAACAAACACACAAAATTTATGCCCCCCAAAAAGATTTGTATGATCTTAGGTATAACGTTTACAACATGGGGGGGGGGGGGTGGGCAAGTGAATTAAATATGTGACCGGTGTGGTTTAACAAAACAAGGTGTAGTAACTAAAAACTTAAAAACCAACCTCATAGGGCACCAAATTTGGTTCCGTTTAGTTGTTTGTGAAAACTGGGAAGTAACTTGCTCATTGCCTATAAATGCATACTCACACTTAACACTTAACACTCTTACAACCCCATACTCGCTCAAACCATAAACACATATACTCTCTTCTCTTGTTCGGGTCACAAACCGCACCCAAGCACACCCACACATCTTGTTTCGAGTCAACATATATTCACACACAGGGTTTACATACGCGACCTCAAGGTTTACGCGAGCTAGGGTTTGAGTATACATTAAGCTTTGAAGCTTGGGTAGTATAATTTTGGGTCGTGTCTCACACGTTAGTTAGCTCTTTTTGCACACTAACGCTCTGAGAACAAGCTCTAGGACCACTTGTAAGTCCGTATTCGACACCTAACAGCAATTGTACAATACTTGTTTGTTCCTTATTATCTAGAATTCTAATGTCGCGAGGATATAGATGATGCACTAGAGAAAATTTCAACTGCATGTTATTAAGAAACGTGCTAGTCCATAGAACGCACATAGTGCATACTTGTACAAAACGACTGTGTGTACTAGAATATAATGAAACCTGACACACAACGTTACCTTAATACAAAAGGTAAGGCTAAGACGGTGTTCATCTAAGTGCAAGTGTGGAAACCAACATGAATACTAACACTTACACATGAATTTTACGAAACCTACACGTAAACTTTTCACATAAACTTGATGGCTTGGCTTAGGGAACTTAACTACACAACTACTTGGAGACGTTTGCATTGGATAAACAACGACATTGAACGTGCTAAAATGACTCACATAGTTTACTAGTATAATAACGGGTCCCTAAGAAATACTAGAGCACTTAACGGGCCCATAAATTGAATTCGTTAAAATCCAAAAGACCACAATGGTCCCAATACCCAACGAGGCCACGTCCGCAAGCCAAACGCTTATCAATGAAGCCACATACGAGCTTATTTATCGAACCTAAAGTGCTTACCAAACTCTCCATGGCCTGTAGCCATACTCCCTAGAAACAAACCAAACCCTTATTGGGCTCGACGACCCATTGAAATGTCCGAAATGCGAAACCATAAGCCACAATTACACACAACACAGTTTATTCATGAGATTAGAAACGCTTAACCAGCCTATTGTGAACTTAAGAACACTAATGGACCCCTTGATATCTTCGGGTTAGAGTTATTGGGCTAGCAAGCCCAATAAGCTCGAATAAGCTCAAATAAGCTCACCCGAGCTTATTTTTTAGCTTAAACAACTTATAAGCATCTAATAATCCTAGAAAGGTTATTGGACCCAAGAGAATCAAACCTAAACCTCTAAACACACACTTATCGGGTTCTGTACCAAGCCTAACAAATCCCAATAACGAGGTTAATATTATGTTATAATCCACATCAATAAACCATACCCTAATAAGCAAGTACGAAAGGAAAATAAGTTGGAAATTACTAAGAAAACCTTACCTGACCTTGTATTAACTCTCGCTAAAGGATTTTATGGGTCCAACGAGCCAATAAGTTCAAAATAGAGCTCATCCGAGCTTATTAATAAGCCAAACTTGATTTGTGTAAGTTTAAAAAGTTTAACAAGGTTAGAAATAAGTTAAAATGCTAAGAAAAACCTTTAATGTGTTTCGGGTTTGAGTTATTGGGCTCGCTAGCCCAATAAGCTCGAATAAGCTCCAATAAGCTCTCCTGAGCTTATTGGCAGCTTAAAGCAAACCTTAAAATAAGCATAAACAATAGCATTTGTGCTTTTTAAAAACTTAATTGGACCCCTAAACCCCAACATTATAAACACACAAGGACTTTAATATGGGCCAATAAGGCCCATTAAGTCAAAATAAGCTCGTTAAAGCTTATTTGTAAGCTAGGGCAACCCCAGGCAGCTTATATGGCTTATTTGACTTAATTAAACATAATGTCACATTGTTAGAACCTTAATGGGACTTAAAAATGCGATTTTTTTGTAAATTAAGGGACTCAAAGTGTAAATTACAAACTAATAGGGGAACAAAAACTACTGTCATTTTTGGACTTTAATAAGTCTAGGGGCTGTTTTGAATATTCTGAAAGTTAAGGGGGCTGGTGTGAAACTAAAAGGACCTAAATTGTCAACTTGTAAAGTTGGAGGACTAAATGTGTAATTATGAAAACTTAAGGGTTTGAAATGTAAAATAGTATATGTATTTTATATACCAGGGGTTAGTTTTAGTAATATATACAAAACCTAGAGTATTTTATAACAGAAGTGATTCATAATCACACTTAAACATATCGGACTGAATTATAATATCGGTTAATACCGAGTTAACTTTCAATTTAAATAAAATACGGAATCAACACATTTATTAATGACATTTATGCATAGTCAAGAACGTGTGAAATCTTATACCTTCCTAATAGCCATCAAAAACTGACCGTATTTACTTAGGTATTTGACGGTGTGATTCATTGCTTACTTGGATATCTAATATCGTTTCAGAGGACTAATTACTAAGGTGAGTTTCATAGCCTCGCTTTTCAATCTTTTGAATGTTTTATAAACCCGCGAGGGGGATACATGCTTGTCTACAAAAACATCTATACTTAATCGGTTTAGGTTTTTTATAACACGTAATTGTTTTTTACAGGATAGTGTTGAGTTCATAGCCCCCATATTTTACAATATTTAAAAATGATTTTACATCCTTGGGTGAGACATGCTTAGTTTTACAATTGTGTACCGCAAGTGTAACATTTTATACATTGTGTACGTGTTGCCTAAGTAGCGATAACCCACTGAGCCCTTTATCATGAACTGTCAATTACTGGATTGTGAGCGCGAATGTTATAAATAGATCTATTTAGGATTGACAATCCCCATTCGGGTGATTAGCTATCACCGGGAACGAACGTATACCATGTCGGATTTGGATGTTGCCGGGTTAAAACATCATTCACAGGCATTCATTGGCAATATATACCACCCCCCCCCCATTCATACATTGTCGAGCCTTCAGTGAAATGATGGGCTTTGGAAAACGAAATTACATTTTATGATGTTAACATGTTTGCTAAATCATACACTTGGAAATCTTGCGGACCTACACTATTGATTTACATAAACCTATGAATTCACCAACTTTATGTTGACGTTATTTTAAGCCTGTTTTTCAGGTCAATAAGGCACAGATGTGCGAACACACATACAGGGAATCAATAAATAAAGAATCTACACTGCAATTTTGCGGTCTTATTACATACGGGACAATTGTTATAAACCGAAATCTTTATTTATAATTGTTGAAACAAATTTGAAGCCATGGGCTTATTGTAACAAACAATTAATTTGGTTAATCGCCAATGTATCTTTTCAAACGACACGTTTATAGTCGTTCTCAGATCTTGTTGCTATGAATCATAAAGTAACGCCCTTCGAACGCTTTCATATTAAGACGATGTATCAAAATATTACATTTTCAATACTTGCGTCCTTTGGTGAATAGTGGTTTTACTGTTCATATACTTTTATAAAGTTATTTTTATAAAATTTGTAGTCGTAAACTCGTAAATGTCGTATTTTATTTGTTTTAACTCCATTTTTAGTGATTCTTTCGAGTACGTCTTCGTAATTAAAAGTTCTATCAAATTAATGATTTTTCCAATATATATATATATATATATATATCTGATGTGAACAATAACTTTTATAAAAGTATTTATAATCGTAAACTTGCGTAATTTATAACTCCTTCGTTATTAATCCAAAAATTGTGATTCTTATTGTTTTAGAATCCTAAAAATATGTACTATCTGTGAAAAATAACCATTTGTATATATAAGAAGTGAAACTTAAAAAGTGTTTAAAAAATTTCTTTTATAAACGCGTTTATTATCGCGTAACTTGTAAATTACATATCTCCTTCGTTATAAATCGGTTTTTCGAATTTCTTACCCTTTTGGAATCCTCATGAGATGTAGTATTATATAAATATATAAAATGAAGGCTTTATATTTCGAATTCAAACAGAAGGTTTTGGTCATTTTGGTAAAATGTGTTTAAAAGTTGTTTTTATAACTTTTTAGTTTAACCACTTTGTTACAAGTCCTTTACAACCATTTATACCATGTGTCTTATGTACCTAGGGTCCCTAGTTCATCATTTGTCCAAATATTATCCAAGAATCACAAGATCCATATGTCTAAATACCTATTTGTCCATAATCTTTTATAAGTATACTTTTTAGGTAACTAGTTTTATATATACTTTTTATACATAAACCACACATGTACAATACTTATACATCCATTATAACATGATATTAACATCCATATGTCATATGTAAAAGTGTACCAAATCATAAACAAGTGTAAAAATCCATTTTACAAGTAAATAAGTTCTTAGATGGTGATTAACTATACAAACATTATATATGCATAAAATCACAAATGTAAAGAGATTAAGGTTTTTAGGTAACTTTAATATGATGTAAGATGATGAAAAATATGATCTAAACCCTTGTTTAGCAAATAAACCCTAGCTTCCAAGTCCTTGAAACCCCTAATTTCAAGTAAACTGTAATATTGAACCGTATTTCTTAATCACTTGTAAACCTTAAACCAAACCTTCTAAACACCTTAGGATATCTTAGATATGATGTAGGAACACTTGTGTATGTTGTAAATAAAATTTTTATGGATGGTTTGCGGTGGTGGTTTTGGCCATGGCATATGAGGAGAGAAAGAGAGAGTTTTTGTGTTGTTTTCACTTTAGCAAATGAGATGTGTGTGTTACTTCTACTAGTGAATGCCTTAGATAACTCACATGGCTAGTCAAAGATCACATGTTATAGTCTTAGGAAAGTCTTAGACAAGAAGAGGATTTCTACGGAAGTCTTGGTCAAGACTTATGAAAGTCTTGAAGGTTTAATGAGTTGTTGAATGTACAAGATCAAGTTGCAAGTTTGTGATATTTCTCTTGATCTTTTACACCATATCCGGCCATAGATGTATATGTATAAGATATTTTTGTAATTTTTGAGTATTGGGTATAATTGTGGGTATTTGTTGAAGCGTAGAAAAGTTTTGGTGGTTCCGGGTATGCCTAAACGTATTTTATCGCGAAACGTAAACACTTTACGTAACCAATAAAAATAAAATGAACAAAGTTAATAATTATCCTCAAAATAATTACTTAACACTTGCTTGATGTAAACATTTAATTGTTTGATGCCCGTTTACATTGAACGATAATTTTTAGCTTACGCGATTTAACTTAACGATTTTAATTTAAAAGCAAACGCGTACAATACTATAAATAAATAATGAATTTATTGATGAAGTACAAAGACCCTAAAACACGGGGTGTTATATTAGTGGTCTGTTTGGTCAGTAATGCTGCCTGTTTTTATGTTGTTCCTGATGATTCCTGAGGTTCCTGATACCTAACTTTTCTGGTTTTGTCCATTGGTGTGACATCAACCAATTTCTTTCTTTCGACTTGGGAACCGGGACATGTTTCAGAAACATAAACTAACAATTCTTGAAAGCGTATTGCAAACTTACAAGCATAGTCTAAGTAAGGATCACTAGGATTCTGATTTTGAGCTTGTTCTACAAGCCCACGTAGTGTGTCAGTATGTTCCTTAGTTTTCTGAAGGTAATCCTCATGTGTTTCCCTATTGTTCTTATGTCTATGAGAAAGAGGTTCTAAGTCTAACTTGAAAATTCCAAGAGCAATCACACATGCATTATTTACAGGTACATTATTATCAGACACATTTTTTCCTTTTAAGGTAGCAATGTGTGCTCTCAACTTGCTTATTGAGGATTCCTTGGCTTGTAACTGAGCTTTCACATCATTTATAATAAAGAATTCATTCAATGCGGGAGCATTCAAATTACTACAAGAGCTGTTGTTTTGAAAACTTTCTTTGTACTGTTGTAGTTTTAATTCAAGTGAAATGCAATGATTTTGAAGTCTTGAACATGTTTTTGAAAGTTCATTCATTTTTGAAAGCACAACCTCAACCGTTATATTCCTATTATACTCCTCACACCAGCTCTTTCCTATACTTTCACATTCACCAATGAATCCTAAAGAATTTACGGCAGTATGCACAAGATCTTGAGATATGATTAGTTCCAAGAGTTGATCGTTTTCAAGAAGAAGTTCTTTCTTTTTAATTTCAAAACATTTCTTATGTACAGAACACTATTCAACAGCAACTTCTATTTGGTCAAAAACCATTTTCACTTCATTCAGTTCATCGTGAAGACCATTGTAAAAATTCTTAAATGATTCCTTTAAAGAGTTTAAAAATGGTATAACTTGTGTTATGGAAACCTAATTAGTATGTTCAAAACCCCATGTACCCTCAGTTATTGCCGAAGGTGTAGTTTTTTTGTCACCACCTTGTCAAATTTAGCAAGATGATTTTTTAGTTTTTGAAAACTTGTTTTTACTAAACTAACCTTTGGAAGTTCACTGGGAACCTCTATTTTAACTGGTGTAGGTTGAACAACAAGTTGTTCAGAAATTGGGTCTGAAATCGGTAACCAAAAAGCTTATTCTGCAGACAATTCTTTTGGAGGAACAAAATGTTTTCCAAAATGCTCAGATAATTTATTCAATTCTGAATTGTTAATTGGAGAAATGTTAACTTTTTTCTCTATCAAAATTGGATCATTTTGTTTTTTAATCATTTTTGATCGACTCCCTTTAGCTAAAATCAATGTCTCTTCAGAATCAACCATAGAAATCACATCATGTTTCTTAGATATCACAACACCATCATACAACGTTGGCTTATTCTGCTGAGCTTTCTTAAGATAAAACGGATTTTGATAACCAAGAGCTTGTGTGTGAGTGTCATCATAGAAAACTTATGGTTTTGTTAGCATATGCACAGTTTGCGCATATTGACCCAATTTATGCACAATATTGTCTAGTTCCTTTATCTTGTTTTTTAAATCAATTTCCTTGTCAATGTATTTATTTTCTTTTTCTTTGGATTCCATTTTGAAAAAAATAAATGTTGTCATTAAAGATTCCTTTTCTTTGACATGTTTAGAAAGAGTCTGTTTGAGTGTGTCGATCTCCTGTTTAACGGCAGCAAACTTTGCATTCTTATTCCGAATCATGTCATCCATTTGTGAATCAATTAATTTTTCATGACTACTCAAATCTATATTAAGTCTTTGTTCAAATATTTTGACTCATTCCTTATATCTTTCAAGCTCAGCGGTTAAGGATTCATTAACAGTTTCGGTTTCCTCATTAACCTTATCCCAATTAGTTACATGATCAGACATTTGTTCAGACATTTGTTCAAACATAGATATTATCAGAGAATCTTGTTGTGTAGAAGAATTAGTATCTTGAACAACCGCATTTTGATTTTCGTGCATATATTGAGAATAAGGAATGATATTACTATCACTTTTTATCTCATTATTTGGATAATCATCAATAGAAGTTTTTTCAGAATAATGCATCTCTTGCACACTTTGATTAATCATATCATTTTGATAAGTGTTAGAATGTGGTACCTTAGAGAAGACGTCTGAATCGTAACTTAAGAGATTGGCCATAAGGACCACTTTTGCTGAAGAGATATCATCACAGTATGAGGCGTAAGCATCTAGATCATCAGTCTAGAAAGCTGCATTGTGTATGATTATTGTCTGAGTAGCTTGACCATCTACAACTCCAGGATCTGCTAAGAATGCTAACTTCTCCTCATCCAATACCTGACCAGATTCATGTTCCTGAACAAGCAACATCTTTTTCTTGAACCATGCAAAATTCCTTGGCCTCTAAGGATGAGTGCATTGCCTTGCCATATGCCCTTTACCCTGACAATTGTAACACTTAACAACCCTTGCTTGACCTTCTATATTATTTCCCCTTGAGCTTGTATCATTTCCCTTAGTTCCTGTACCAGCAAAACTCTAACCCTGTCTCCTTTGTACTTGTTGAATAGTAACCCTACCATCTTGAATGGTAACTTAGTTTCTTAGATTGGAAGATGTTCTGAGTTGGTTGTTGGTAGAAGGAAAACATAATGCCATTATAGTTGACATGAATGCCATTACTTTGTTGAGGAAAGCAATTGGGTCATCACCTGGTAGAAATGATGGAACAACAAGACCTGAGTCTAGTTGGGGAAACTCGGCTTGTGGTTGTTGTGAAATTGGAGAGGAATGATAAATAGTTTGTAGAACTGATGGTTTTTGGGGAATTACTAGAGACTTATACTGTTGGTAATGAGAAGGTGCTTTATAAGACTATGAATGTTGTTGAGAAGGATAATGCGGTTGAGTAGCTGGTGATGACTGTTGTTGATAATGAGTAGGATTGTACTGAGATTGATGGTTGGTTTGATATGAAGAAATGTGAGGAGTGTTAGCAATCAAGGCAAGTAGATCAGGAAACCTTTCATGCATTAAGCAGACTTCAATAGCATGTGCCTCGTGCTGACTGAGATATGTATAAAGCTGATCATAGTTGGTTGTATGCATATTCCTTGCTAACTTTACATAAGTCACAAACATACTTCACTCCGGTAGAAGAGTGTTCAAAAAATTAGTATTGACTTGGACCTGCTGCATTGTCATTCCAATAATGTGCATATCATTCATGAGTTGAGCAAACCGTAAGTAATACTCATAAAGTGACTCACCCTTTACCAAAGAAAACCTATCAAATTCATCGTGTAACTTGCACTCACGTTCTTGGTATGACAGTTCGGTTCCTTGCATGAGTAACTTAACTTGATCCCAAATTTCTTTAGGAACTTGGTGATGGTTGACAAGAGAGTACAATTCTAGAGGAAGACCTTGAAGAATAATATTTGTGGCTTTAGCATCACAATCATCTTGAAGCTTCTCTGCATCTGTAAGAACTACGTCATATCTCTAGTGACACCATTCTCTTCCATAGTACCATAAACAAGTGGTCCGTTATCAATTGAGTTAAGCATCATTCTACTGTTTTCCTTTCCTTTTATGTAAAGCCGCATACGAATCGACCATGAGGTGTACATTGTCTTTTCAAGCATTGGAGGACGGTTATCAGCACCGGCTACAATCATGTGTTCAGCTAATGTAGTCATTGTCAAATTGTTGTGTGAAAAAATGTGAAGGATCGATTTAGTGATTAATGAGACTTGTGTTGAATTATGTTAAATTAATGTTGTTTTAAGTGTACTTGATTGCATTTTTGTTACAAATTAAGTGTTTGTTGTTGTTTGGTTCTTCAGTCAAATTGCACTTTAGATCAGGTCATATTGCATAAGTTGACTAAGTCAAAATGCGGAGAATTAAGGCCAAATTGCAGAAATTGACTAAGTCAAACTTGGATCAAACTGCAGAATTAAGCTTCCAAACTGCATGACTTAATTATGGTCAAACCGCATATAAGTTATGCCAAATCGCAGAAACAATATGCTCAAACCGCATGTTGGTGTGTGGTCAAACCGCAAGTTCCAAGTGCCAAACCGCAAGAGTTAGTGGTCAAACCGCAAGAGTTAGTGGTCAAACCGCAGGAGCAAAAACTGCCAAATCGCAGGTTTTTGTAGTTAAACCGCAAAAGTGTGATGCCAAACCGCATGTTTTAGTGACAAACTGCATGATGAATGTAGCCAAACCACAGGTTTGACAAAATGCACAAACGAGTTCAAAAATAAAAAATCACCTAAAAAACATAATTTTAACATTTTTTCTTGAAAACTTTTGCACAACTAACTATGTTTAAGCTATGTCTAGTAGAAAACACAATCTTTATCATTTTAAACATCAAAATCAATAGTACTTTTATTTTCGAGTATACGAGATTCAAAAACAAGATTTTCCAAGTTTTTCAAGCCCAAAATGCACACAAACTACATATAATCATCCCATGGCGTATGATACCAATTATAGAATATATGTTATCTAATCACACAAACAATATTAAGTAATAATCTTAGAGAGAGAAAGAGTGGTTGGGCACTTCTAAAGAGAGAAACAAAAGAGTAAATAATGTTATCATGAAATGACCAACACCCTCTCCATGGAAGGAGAGGGCATATATAATTGTTACAATGGGACGTCCATGGGCTTTTGTACCTTGAACTTGGCCCGGTTAGCTTACATTTAACCATACGTTTAACTACGAGCTACGAAATACATTTTAGGAGTGACCGAGACTTTTTTGTATTTCTAACAGGCATTATTAAGCTGGACATAAATTTTTCTTGCATTAAAATAGTAAGATTTGCATTAACCTGTTCTAATCAAATTGATTTCTAGTAAAAACGTGATAAAATTACTATGCTAGTTATTTTAAGTAATACGACATAATTAGGTGTAACCATACATGGAAATCAATCTTTTCTTAGCTTTCTTAATCTTCCCAATTCTAGTAATTCTTTCATTTTTTGGGTTAAGAAATATTTTCATTCTAGTAGAATCTAATAAATTCTGATTTTTAAGTACTTATCGGTGGGTGCTTTGGTTGGGTTGCTGTACTTAGTTAGAACCGTTGACCTGATAGATCTCACATTCATAGCACCATGGGAGGTCGCCTTTGGGCGGTTGTCTCTGTTGGTTTGTCAATTGTCCTGTGGTCGAGTGGATATAACTAAAATATCAACCGCCACATGGTGTGCGATTTGAAGTATTGAATTATATTCGGGTCGTTCTTGGGTTTTGGGTTTTGAGTGTACACGTGCATTTCCCTAGCTGGGCTCCAGTGGGGGCTGATGGCTTTCATTACAATTGATTATTACTTCGCCCATTTTCAAAACGCTCTATGGTTAACATAGGTAGAATTAATAACTTCCTAATCTATATTCTCTAAAAGGCCCGTCGTCATGTAATTGCTGTTCTGATGTTTATCAACGGTTGTGAAGTGTCTTGTGTGCGTGGGGGATCACCACACATAGCTATAGGTACAGTAGATCTTTATATGTTGTTATGGGGGGTGCACTTTTGAGGCCATGGCCTGCAGCCGGATCTCTTATACCTTTTGGGCGGGCGTCCTTTCTCAATCAGTGTGGTTTCTGACCTGCGAGGGTTTGATGACAGTTGGGCAGGACCAATAGCATTGCAAACGGTGCTGATGCAGTGTCTGAGGGGGTTTGCGGGTGTGGGTAGGGGGTGCTGAGGTTGGGTGGGAGAGGACGGTGTTGAGTGTGGTTGTGGGGGTGGGGGGTGCTGGGCGTACGGGTTGGTGGGGGGGTGGGGGGCGTGGGCGAGAGAGGGGGTGGGTTACGGTTGGGGGAGTGGGTATGGGGGCTGGAGGGGTGGGGGGGGGGCATGTGTCGTTGAGGGAGAGAGTAGGAGGGGGATATGATATGTCCTGTGTGGGTTTGGTGGGTGAGGTTGGTGCGTTAGGTGGCTGAATGGTAGGAGAAGAGAGGGGGTGTTGGCAGGAATCATCCCATGGCGTATGATACCAATTATAGAATATATGTTATCTAATCACACAAACAATATTAAGTAATAATCTTAGAGAGAGAAAGAGTGGTTGGGCACTTCTAAAGAGAGAAACAAAAGAGTAAATAATGTTATCATGAAATGACCAACACCCTCTCCATGGAAGGAGAGGGCATATATAATTGTTACAATGGGACGTCCATGGGCTTTTGTACCTTGAACTTGGCCCGGTTAGCTTACATTTAACCATACGTTTAACTACGAGCTACGAAATACATTTTAGGAGTGACCGAGACTTTTTTGTATTTCTAACAGGCATTATAAAGCGTACATAAACTTTTTCTTGCATTCAAACTTAATCATTTGCATAAACCTTTTCTAATCAAATGATTTCAAGTAAACACGTGATTAATTACTAGCTAGTTATATTAATTAATACGACAAAATAGGATTAACCATACATGGAAACAATCTTTTCATATCTTTCTAAATCTTCCCAAATCTAGAAAATCTTTCCTTATTTAGGTTAAGAAATATTTTCCTTCTAGAAGAATCTAATAAATCTGATTTTTAAGTACATAAGGCTGGGCGCTATGGTTGGGTTGCCTGACTCAGTCGACCGATGACCTTATCGGTCGCCACCATAGCAGCCATGTAGGTCGCCGTTGGTCGTTGGTCTCTTTTGGTATGTCCAACGACCGGTGGTCGAGTGGAGAACAAAAAGCAACCGCCACATTTTCGCATTTAATATAAAAAACTTTTTAACTTTTAAAATTTAAATAATTTAACACTATCAATACCCACTCATTTCACCATTTTTTTCACAAATTCAAACAACAATTTAAAATACTTCTCCCAAATCAAAAACTCACTATGTTTAACAAGAATAATAAAACTCCCAAATCAAAAACTCTAAATTCCCGACTTCAAGAAAGCATTCTGCATTTAACACCGGATTTGAATTTTCAGTTATCTGGTGTCTCACCACAAGCACAATTACCATAAGCACCATAAAATAATAACATGTTTTATCAAAATCGTCCATTCCATCCTCCATATAACAACCAAAATGCTTTCTACCAATCACCAACCGGATTGTATCATCCTACTATGGAATCATCGATGTCTTACCAAGCAAATCAACCTTATCATCCGCTTAATCGTGTTAATCTTGATATGGATTTTGAGCAGTTAATGTATAGTCAAGAGTATTACCCGACCCAAGATTATTCTATGGGTCACGGTTTGGCTCACGATTCAGCTTACGGTTTGGCGCATGGTTCGGCTCTAGTTGATGATGACGAAGACGACTATCCTATCGAAGAGATGTCACCCGTCAAAGCTAAGAAGCCCTCGAGACGTGCTTTAAATGCCAAGAAGAATGATACCAAGGAGCCGCCAAAAGACTAGACAACGGCGGAAGAGATCGCGTTGTGCCAAGCTTGGTGCGATGTGTCAGAAAATAGCGAGAAAGGAAACAATATGAAGGCTAAGGGGTTTGGGGAAGTGGTTATTAAGTACTTTGAAAGGAAACTATTTCAACAAGAGGGTACGACTTGATCCTTAGCACATGGAAAAATAGGGTTCGCCATAGAATTGGTTTTTTTTACGCCATCATCAATAATATTGAAGAGAATCATGAAAGTGGTTCAAATTACCTTGATGTGTACCAAAAAGCGTGCCGAATACAAATTGATTTACAGGCATGACTTTATGTTGGAGCATTGTTATAACATTTTGAAAGATCACCAAGGTTGGTTAGACATTGAGATGCCTTCTTTTTACAAGAATACAAAGGGGCGAAAAATGTCCAAGACTTATGAAACCTATAACACCCCGTGTTTTAGGTCATTGTATGACATTATTTAATCCATTAATTATTTTTAGGGTTTTACGCGTTTGCTTTTAAATCATAATCGTTGAAAAGGCATAAAAAAATATCCGCCTACCTCTCGTGAGGGATACTTTCTTTTTTTTTTATTCATTGTTTGAATTTGGTACCCGACAAATTCTTAAACATTAAAATGTAAATATAGGGAAAGATGAAGGAGAAACAAGATTCCTATATATAGTGAAGAATCAAGAGTTGGATATCCGAGAGGCGGAGCGTCGGGAAGCTGCAGAGTTGAAAAGAGAGAAACTTGCAATACAACGTCAAACACTTGAATTAGCCGAAAGAGAGAAACAGGACAAAGACATCTTATTCTATAATTCAGAAATCGGCTCCTATTTGCCCGCAATACAACAACAAAAGCTGCATTAGATGAAAGACGAAATCAAGGAGCGATATAACTGAGATTATTAGTTTAAGTTTTTAATTATTAGTTTATTAAGTTTTTAATTATTATTGTCATGTTTTTTATGTTATTTGAATAATTATGTAATGTTTTTTTATTTTATTATGTAATGTTTTTATTATTAATGAAATTTAATTTTGTTGTTAAAAAAAATTGAAAAAAATAAAGGTCGCCTTATAGTGGCAAAAAGTCGCCTATAGGTCATCGGAGAGAGAAAGCTGACGTGGCAGGGGAAAATATAGGTCACTGGTGGTCCTTTTAGTGGGTAGCCTAAGAATATTTTGTTAAGATTTAGGGTTAATCACTAAAATACAAAATAAGTGCCAGCTGCACCTCACGGATCTACCTAAACCAAACACGAAACCAGACTTAGGCAGATCCATAGATCTTAATAGTTGGACCAGATATTAATTTCAAAGGTTTCCTATAAATAACAACCTCATGTATTCATTTTAAACAACCCTTTTGTTAGAGTATATCACACACATTGTTGATCCCACGCCTTGATCGATTCTTTATGATATAAAGAGTTTGTTACCTTGGAAGAATCCAAAATAACAAAGATTGAGACTTTGTATGTATATCAAAGTGTATGCGGAATCTACACTTTGATACTCTAGAGAAATGTATGAATGAAACAGTAATGATCACACACAAACAATAAACACAAAACTCACTGCTTCAATATTATAAATAATACGAGTACTCTTTAAGTACTGGGGTTACAAGACCTTGAAGCTATAATGAATTTTCTCTAAATGTATCTCTTAAAGTTCTATCTATCACTACTCTAGGGATCTCCTTTTATAGAAATACAAGGAGCCCTTTACAAATATATCTGCCTATCTATTAGGATCAGTTACAATTCAAAACTAAATATCCCGAAATACTCTCCATGCATTCTTATCTTCAGTTCATCAGCTTTGACCATTTAGCAGTACAAACTCCTACTACTAGCAGTATTAAGTAACCTTGGCAGTACAAACTTTGTACTGGCAGTACTAACTCCTTTAGTACTGTTGGCAGTATAAAGTCATATGAAGATTTATTCCTAACAATCCTCCCCTAAACTTGTGATTGTCCTTTAAATCATCAAGTTTCTTCTGAATAAAATCTTCTAGTCTTCTTCCTCTGCTGATGATTCTTTCAAACAATTTTATCACTTCTGAACTTGAGATCTTATAAATCTGAGAAGCTCAATCGCCTGTGTACTCTCATGATCAACTTCTAATCTCTTCTTCAACATCTTGGAGATCATCTCTTGGCTTAAAGGATATTTCTTCTCTGTCAGCATATGTATGGCCATTCCATTCTCCATCAATAACATGTGAACACCACAGAAATCATACAAACTCCAACTTATCAGATTGTATTGATGCTGATTCCTCCATAACTCATCATCTTCATTTGGCTCAAACATAGTGTGCAAATCTCCCCAAAGCATGAGATCATACCCTTCTGGTCTTGAAGTCCTATACCTTTCCTTAACAAGTCTGTATAATTCCTCCACATCATGTCTATCAAAATCTCTTAGCATCTCAGT
>BQNB010008597.1:0-25643 GCA_026074375.1 Tanacetum coccineum | reverse complement strand
TTATTTCTTTATTCAATTGTTTCAATTTTAAACGACTCTCTTGAGCAAGTTGCAGTGTCTCCTCCGAATCATACACAGCAGGAGGATCATGCTTTTCTAATAATACTTTGCCATTATACAAACTTTGTTGTTTCTGCTAAGCTTGCTTGAGATAAAAAGGATTTAGATAACCTAAAGCCATTTTTTGTTCAGTGTGGTAAAACAAGTCTGGCTTAGGTGAAAGCATATGCATCGTTTGAATCGGTTGACCTGTTTTTACCAAAATATTATCTAATTTCTTTATCTTATTCTTAAGTTGAATTTTTTTATCAAGAAGCTCGTCTTCGCGTGTTTTGAAATCAGACTTCAACTTTTTCTTCTCTTGTTGAAGATAAGAAACAGTTGATTTTTCTTTTAAAAGCTGGTTATTTAAATTTGCAATTTCTTCATTCAAAGTCGTTATAGTTTTAGCAGAACTTAAGTGAAGTGCATCTATCTTTTTAGTAAGACATTACTCTTGATAAACAGACTTTTGATAACACCTTTCAAGTTTATCAAATTTTTCTTGATTGATTTCAAAATATTTTTCTTGATTTTTATATCTAGCAAGCTTAGTGGTCAAATGAGCATTTGTTTCTTTCATTTTTCGATTGACCGTGTTGACTTTCTCAACCTCTACAACTAAATTATTATATAATGATTCAAAATAAGCACGTGTTTCCTCAACGGTAGTAGGATGTTGTTCTATTGTTCCCCCACTTTGTTCTACACTACAAACCGTAGAGATAACATTATTGTTATTCTGTTGAACTTGGTGTGGTTCAGAAATGGGCTCGAGTAACTCAGTATATTGCTCCTCTTGAGTGAACATATTGAATATATCATTATTATTACAATATTCAGAATGGTGTACCTCAGCTGATCCATTTGAGTCATAGACGGGAGCATTGTTAGTCTGAGTACCTGATGTCGATGCTTGCTGCAAATTAGCCATCAAGATGCAGTTTGCGTTGACTTACTCAATTTCATCAAGATCCCATGCAACAGCCATTAAATCAAACTCTTCAGCTTGGAGTTGAATGCCTGCTTCTTCCTTTTGAGCAATCAGCAACTGAGTCTAAAGATAAGCAGCATCCCTTCTCCTTGGTCTGACTATGCAGTTCGTAGCAAGATGACCCATTCCTCTGCAGTTGTAACACCTTACTTGATTTCCGTTGTTCCCATTACCATTACCTTCAGCTCATGATGCTACAAGATTACCATTCTTATTCTGATTAGAAATCCCCGAAACAACAATAAGCCCATATAACAACTCAGAATTTTCATCAACCTATTTTACTATGATCATAATTATACGGGGAAATTTTTCGCTTTAAATGCATTCTGAAACAATCCTGTTTCTGACCATCTGTGGCTTGCATTATACCTTTCTAATTCCTTGCCAACTGCGCCCAGCATTATTTCCAATCAAAGACGTACCACCAATTAGTACCTCCTGCTATTCTGCATCTGTTCTATCTTACCCTAATATTCAGATAGACACCGGTTGTGCACAAATCTGCATCTATTGCTCATCGGGTTGGATGAAATTATTTGATTGTTGTTTGTTAGTGTGGAATAGTTAAGTTTGAATTCTTTAGCTATTAGAACAAGTGTCATGTTTAATACAATTATGGGATCAAAAATGTCTTCGGGATTAATCATTGGTTGTTGCATGTAGTTCTGGTTGAATGATGGTTATGGGATATAATTGTCATTGGGTCGTGGTTGGTGCATGTAGGTAACCTGTGATGGTTGATCTGAGTGAATCATGGATTGTTATATGGGACGAGTATTTGTGATAGATTTTGACTAATAGTGCCAATGGTATCATGTGATTCTTACAAATGTTCGTTTCTGCCTCTTTAGTTCTCATTTGACCTCCACGTGTATTGTATTTCAATAAAATCATACAACTGTGTGTGTAATCTACTTCCATACAAATCCATTTTTTGGTGGGAACAATTGGTTACATGCTCGACTCCATTCTGGTTGTAGGTTGTTTTAGGGAATCTTGGAGATTGCTTGGCATAATGCCTTTTCTGGGAAAATGTGTTTGTTTCTTTTTAAAAGTCGACGTTTATCGACTTGGAGAAACGATGATAGTAGACTCAAAGATCGATTCCCCATTAGATAAAGTGTAAACCTTTGCCATTCATTAAACAACTTGGCATTTTTCTCTTGAAAGCCTAGTATCAGAAAACACTTCATCATTTGTAGGAACACATTAACCAGAATTTCCTAAGGCAATTTCACAATATCAACAGTATCCGCATAGATTGTCTCAGAAGAACCATGAAATTAGTCTGAATGGCTTGAGGCATCTGCTCTCTATTTGCTTGTGTAATTCTTTCATTTACTAATTAAGTTCACTCATTTAGTTGACTCATGAAAAGGTTTTAGCAATAACAATAGGAACTTCACAGGTCTGGTCACCTGGTTCCAGGGGATCATTCAATCTGACATATGGACCATGCATAATGGAATTTTAGATTAATTTCATTTGTTTACTCTGATTGCATTAACGAAGAAGACGAGATGACCATGAGAAACATAGTTTTATGTCTTTGTAAGGCATAGAGTGGGACAGGTTTTAGAAAACCAACTGTCATAAATGTCTTATTGAGTCTACATTGCAAAAATGATGTGAAATGATATACTAGTATTGTTTTAGTGAATAGTGATTATCAGTTAAAGTGTTGTTTGTTGAAAGTAATAGAGAATACTTTATGCACTCGCTGGGAATTTTTTGATAACTTGGATTAATGTCCGAGAAGTGTATTAATTGTATATTTTTCCGGATTTTTGAGTAATGTAAATGAAGAAACTCGTGTAGATAAGAATTAATTGATTTAGAAGATATTGGATTTAAAATCGGTTAAACTTCATGAGTTGGTGTCTAAAATCAGTGGTTGATAAATTTGGCTAATAATAATGGCAAAATCGGACTCACCAGAAATGCAAATATCGCTCACTAAATCTGGCAAAGTCGGTTGACATTAAGTATCAAAATTGGCTAACCTTAGTGGCAATTCCGGTTAAGCAAAGTAGCAATTTCGGTTAAGCAAAGTGGCAATTTCAGTTAAGCAAAATGGCAATTTTTATTCAAGTGGCAATTTCGGTTAGCACAGAAAATGGCATTGTCGGTAAGCACAGAAAATGTTCGGTGCCTTCATAAAATCCAGAAAACCAACTTATCAGATGACTCAAAAACACACTTTTTGACATTTTTGGATGATTTCTTTTGCAAAACTATGTATAACTAAGATACTCTTAACAGAAAAACACAAACTTTATGGATTTTAACACGAAAAATTTTGTACTTCTTTCGTGTATAACCAAAGAAAAACGCACCCTTTTTGATGTTTTTGATCAAACAAAACTCACACAAATCACTAAACACTCCTAGGCTCTTAATACCACATGTTAGAATATATCATACACATCATACACACACAAAAATAAAAATTCTAGAGAGAGAAAGATGTTTTAGAGAGAGAAAGAGGAAGAAAGAAAAATGAAAGAGATGAGTAACCAACACCCTCCTAACATGCTAGGAGAGTGGTATTGTTATAACCCGGAATCACTTTCACTTCACCATTTAGTCTAAGAAAAATAGAAAGGAGATATGAAGAATTTTAAAGAGAGAAACAAGAGAGAGAAAGTAGAGAGAAAATAAGAGATAGTTAAATTACAAATGTGAAAATTACCTAATGAAAACCAACCCCCTCCCACACTTGGAGTGAGGGGTTATTTTATATTTACTTCCTTTTGAGGATTACTAGCCTAATGGGCTTTTACTATGGGTTGGGGCTCGGGATTACTTTGGATTATTTGGGCTTTAGCCCATAATACGTGACCGATTAGATTACATAAACGAGCCCGTTTACCCGATCTATCCTATTACAACAATTTAATAAATAAAGTCCGAAGCTTGATCGTTGTAGTGGTTAAGCTTCCTTGTTCGACAGCAATAGTTTTAAGTCTAAATGATCTCCCCTGAAGTGAGGTCTTGAACCTTGAAACGAGCTTCCATGTTTGACTTGATATTTTAAGGCTAACAATCTCCCTCGAAGCTTGGTTTCTGATAGATTCCGATCTTCTATGTTCATAGTCATAACATGGTCTTGGGTTTCTTGGGATTGCTTTAACATTGAGTTCTTGAGTCTTGTTCTTGGTATTTATCTTTGTTGTAGGCTTGTTCCTTCATGTTGTGTGATCTTTGATCTTGAGCCTTTTTCCTTTTGACTTTGACTTTAATTCTGAGATCTTTAAATATTTTCCTTATTTGTCTTGTTGTCTCTGCCATCTTGCGATCTTGTGTCTTGACCAACATGCTCATACTATGCATCATCTTGAAAGCTTGCTAACAATCTCCCTTGATAATTGTTGTCTTGATAATCTTGATAACTTTTAGGAAGACCTTAAATATTAGAGTTTGCGAAAGTCTTTGTATTTAACTCTTGAGCTTTCTTGATTCTTAAATCTTGATGCTTATAGTATGTCTTTGTAGCTTGAGTATAAGCATGTGGTAGTGAATTCGTCTCTCCTATAATGAGGCTGCAACACCGTCGTTTGTATCTGTATTTTAAAGTTAGTGATAAACAATAGACATGAAAACGAATTTGGACTTGTCATGCGTTCAAGATTTGGTCGGGCCATTCATCCTACGGTTATGTCGAGTAGGACCGTTTTATAGTATGATAAATATTATACACAGTGATTTTGGTAGGTTCGCAATTTGAGGGAGAAGTTCCTCCTTGACAGGGTTTCCAGCTCAAAGTGTTAGATCCACTCTTACGGCGTATGCTTTGTGATATTAACCATAATTGCTTGTTCTCAATACCATAACATCTCAAAGCAGACAACACGATATGAATGAATCGGTTAGTTACTATCTTACTGATTGAGTCATCAATTCATTTACTAGAACAAGTTTGATTCACATGGAAACGCCTTTGTTTTCTTTCTAAGTTGACAAAAAAGGGGGGGTTTGTATTCATATAGATCGCACAACGTCACCTACCGAGAGGCTTGTTAAATGTTGGGCGCAGAGCAGGATTTCCCATCTTCACGATGACACTTTTAAGTATACTCAGGATGTTCTGGCAAAATCACAAGGATAGGCATAGGACTTTGTTATACAAATTGTGAACTAATTGGTGGTTAAACAAGTGTTGTCTCGGAATGTTGTCTAATGAGATTTATTTATTGATCTCTTGGCTCTAGACTCGATTAGTGCATTTTGGTTTTAGTAATTGGAGGCTGGAGCAGACTACCACCAATTCAATATCAACAATCTCAGAGTGAGATGTCAATAGATAACGTGTGTATCTCCGTGATAAATGAGACAAGTCTGTTGAGAGAAACTTGAATGACTGAGAAGGATTTTGCATTGAATCACTAGGTCCATGACGTCTTTCTTCAATATCAGAATTCATCTTTGTGAAAACCAATAGATTATGTATTGACTTGGTTTCTGCCTAAGTTGTGTGGAGGGCTGCTTTGTTTTCACCCTTTATCCATACATTTCTTTTTAATTCTTCAGCCCCTTCAATGCTTACCAAGAACATCATTGATATCTCCTTTTTTGTGATTGTTCGCCAAGCTATTAGCTCAAATCTTAGTCGGCATTTATTTCCCTTTCTATACTTATTTCATCTACAGTCATACCTAACGAATGCTATTTCTATCTATGAAGTGTTCCTTGGGTAGGATCCCTCGGTTATTATTGGATCATAGGACTAATACCTCCTAACACACTTACGAATTCAGAGAATCATCATGAATTAAGATAGTTGTTGGTTATGAGATCGTAACCATAAAAACCTTTTCGAAGAGTTTAATGCACTTAATGTGAGTCGTTTGAGATCACTTATTATTTTCTAGATCATATTTTAATTACATTTCTCCCCTTATTTTAAATACTAATGCACTTAGTTTTTGAAATACTAGGTGATTAAAATTTGACTTGAAAATTCTATGGGGAGAAAATTGTTACATCATGAGTTATATGGAATTGTTTCTTCTTGCTCCCCCTCAATTTCACACATATAACACCAATTGAGAAAATAGGATTATAACTTTGTAAATTCCAAGTGAAATTGAATTTGAGCTTCTTGTATATGTTTTAACAAAATGAGTGTTTAAATATTATTAACATTTTAACATTTTTTCATTTGTTTAAACATTTTTTGAAATTTTTTAGACACACAAAATAGGACAATGTGAGTATGTGCCTGAACGCAGTAAAAAATTGGTTGTTGGTTTAAAAGCTCCTCTTATAAATTAATTACTTATAATAAAATGATTTGAACTTTTGGAAAGATGCCATGGGACGGGAGTGTTTTGAACATACAATTTTGAAAGATATTAAAGAAATCTTTTGAGATAATTCTTGATAAATTATGTCAATGTGTTTTGTAAAACCATTGATTAATTGAGCTCGAAAGACTTTGAAAGTCTTTTGTATTGACTTTTTGTGTCGGCCTCATGTACGAGAAGTTTGGTGATCTGTCTCGTTGTGAGGATAAATGTACATGATTGCACACTTTCTTTTATTTGAGGACCGGGTTGTTATGTTACATTTAATAACAAGCCATTAAGAAAAATATAAATGACATGATTTGAAAGCATTTGAAACTCTTGTTCGATCTTCAATTACACTGCCCGTTGTTAATGTTAATAACATTTTAGGTAACGAAAATGTTTATTGATTCCAAGAGACAAGTCGAGAAGATTCTTTTTGGAAATTTTCTATTTTTCTGATTTTGTATTTTCTTTTTGAGATTTTTTAATTTTGTATTTTTCTTTTTGAAATTATATATTTTTGTATTTTCTTTTTAAAAAATATTTTCTAACATAATTAAAAATGGAATGTTTATACAAAGAAGATGTTGATAGAATATTTACATTAGGTGAACCCTTTGAAGAGATGGGTTCGGAAGCATTGAATGTACCTGTACTCAAGACAAGTAAGAGTTGCACAAATAAACAATGTAGGTTTTATGTGTTTTCTTTCCTATTGGTGACGTATCAGCACTACATTCGTTGTTGGTAGTGAGCTTTAAAACTAAATGTTGCTAATTGGAATCACTTATGACTCAACCCGAGTAAAGATTCTACCCGTTGGTTTCCATGTAAGACCAGATCTAGGAGGCGTAGTTTTCAGATACACATTGGAAGGCTTATTTGGAGAAAACTTTTGTCCTATGGGTATCTGTCTGTCATGTTTCTTAGAATCATATTTCTTTTCTATGGGTATATATCTTGTTGTTGTCTTATAGTATTGTGCATCCTTTTTCTGTGCTAAGGCATGAGAATTCACCTTTAAGAGGTATTTTAAGATGCACTCATCATGATTTGCACTGTAAATGCACTTTTTGCACATGCTGGGGACATGCCCGTCTTTTGACTCTCGCCAGAAGAATAGGATTTTGATTCCTAGGAGTTGGTTTCCTTCTGATGTGTTGACAGTTCTATTCCGATACTACGACTACTCATGGAATGGGGGCTAATTTCCTAGGTTGTTGATTAAAGGGGTTTTGTTTTTCCCTAGGTTTTGGGTTTTGTTACCATTAGCTGTGTTTGGTATTCTAGTAGATTGTTGCACACTAAGAGTTTGGTTATTCATGGTCTTTGTCTTTCTGAAGTTGTTCTTTTTCTTAGCTTCATCTAGGTAGTTAGTTTATGAACCATTGTCATTTAAGCCGTACAGATTTCTTTGGTGATCTGAAATTGATAATGCTTGGCATTTTCTCCTAAACAGGTCCAGGTGCATTCACATCATAAGGCTTAGAAAAAGACGATTTCCTTACTTAAGGCCAAGAATGTGGAGTGAATGGTTTTGTCAAATCATACAACACACCAACTTGGGAGGCTATCCTATGTCTTGCCAATTAGGATCGTTCAGATTTATACGCAGTTGGTTGTCTTACCTCTAGTTGGATTTCTGATTGATTTGGTTGCAAAGGCAGTTTTCCCCAAGATTGTAATTGTGTTTTCAAAATTAGTGTCCACACACCTTTCTTGTTCTTTCTCAATGAGTTTTATTTTACCTAAACTTATGCAAATGTTCGTGTCTTGCTATTAAGCTTTCAATCTATGGTATTTCAAAATATTGTTACGGGCTACTTTCTGTACTCAAGATTTGACTTTTTTTCTTTGCAAACTGTGTTATTTTTCATTTGTTCTTCACATTGTTGTAAAGAAAGTTCAAGAGAAATCAAGTGTTTTTCTAATTTAGCAAAACTTCGTAAAATCTCATTATAAACTTCTCTACTAACAATTGCAGTTTATTTTGAAAGCTTTTTTGCAAGACTTATTCAACTTCTTTCACTTTATGAACTTATAAGCTATTGCAATTCAGCACATGAGCTCATAGAAATCAGATAACGAATGCTAAAGAAGGAACACATAACTGAGTATTAGACTCGCATTCTTGCAAAAGATATATCATAACATGTTTGAAAATTTGCTTTATTCGAATTCAGTCGTTACGTCTTCTTTTTCAAGGGATTCAACGTTACTTTAAATCAGCATGCATTTTTCTTGCTTGCATGTCATGAAACAAATGTGAAACTATCATTCTATGTCTTTATCGGCAAGAGGCATCAAAACTTGTTTTTTTTAGACGCTTACATATCAAGTGCGAGTTGGGGCTCGAATATTGATTATGTGAATGCTTTTCCCAAGCTTGATCAACAAGATCTATAAAGTTGATTTATGTTATTTGTCTTTCTTTTGGTACGATTGTATACTTTTAACTTATTGATTTTGAAACATGTAAGAAACACAATTTTTTTGAAATATTTGGTTTAGAAATTGTCACAAACATTTTTCTCACAACCATTTTCTTCTCATTACTTCGGTTTGCATGAGCCAACTGGAGTTCGATTATAATTCCTGTGACGCTCGGTTTGAAAATTTCTTATAAGGGACTATTTAGCTTTGTGAAGTCATAAGGTGCTGCACAAAGGACTTTATTCAATTTTTATCGACTCTTCGTTTTCAAGAGTCAGAGTCCGCACTTTTTTCACCTTATCGGGGATGAATTGTTTGCAGAATCAGAGTTTGGTCATATGGGCGATCATAACAAACATGGTTTCTCATATTGAGCCTTTTTAAGGTACATTGGATTTACAAAGGTTGGTCTACCATTGAATGTGGGCTTTTGGGAAGCTAACATATGTATGGTTTGAATTGATTGATTCCTCTTGTCTCAACGAATTTCACGTCCAAAAGAACATTAATTGCTTTTCCATTGAAATCATTTGTCGATGTCTTTTTCTTCCTTAAGTTTTAAATCCGTTAAAACTTTTGTTTTCTCTTTGACAATACCTTCAAAATGTGACTTTGTTAAAAGACTTTGTTTGACTAACTCATCATGTTTCTCTTTGACAATTGAAATTTCATAGGCTTTAAGTTTTAAACCTTCTTTTATTTCAATCTCTTTTTGAGCTAATAGTCCTAGGTTTTATATTGAAATTGTTCGTTTAAGTTTGTCATAGTAAACTGTACGATCATTAAAGGCCATGTACTTCTCAAGCTCAGTCTCTTTGTTTTGAAGTGCAATTAGGCAACTATCTCGAATACTATTAGACTCCCCTAGGGTTCTACTAGTCTTTGCAAGAGTAGATTTGCACTCTTTCAATTCTTGACTCAATGATGCGTTTGCTTTTTTTAATTGCTTTTGAATCTTTTTATTTTCATCAATTTCAAAGAATTTATATTTGCAATTAAAAATTTGCAAGCGCGCGGCTAGCACGTACATCTTCAGCATTGTTGGTCAGTCATAAATATCATTAGGTCAAACATTATCCGCTTGTGAATTCAGGAATGACATTACTATCAAACCTTTATCCATACACATATGTTCAATAATGCATTCATGTGTGTTATATTGTTGTGTTAGTCAATAGCAAAACATTATATCAGCGTATGTGGTACATGAACCATTGGTTTTGTTGTCATAGGGTAAGGTTTTGATGTTTGTATCATCCCCAGAAGTGATTTTGTCATTGCATTCATTCCTTGACCTGCTGCTTTCATCTTCAGATGTGTTGCTTTGATTCTCTAAACCTTTGTTGGGATTAAAAGCCTTCTTGAAGTTACTGATGTTAAGGTATTAGTTACTGCTGCTAAGCATAAATTAGTGTTATTAGTAATCTTAATGAAAAATATGCTAAGTAGTTAGTACTGCTAGTTACTACTGACTACGTATAATTTTACTATGCTAGTCGTATATTTATCTACTTGATAGTTTACTTCTGCTAGTATGTTAGTACTGCTAGAGTAAAGGTATTAGGTAATAGATAGAGAGTGAAACTTAGTGACTACATAGTAATGTGATTGAAGAAAACATTCTAAGTAGCTATCGGCTTCTTGTTACAAGTTAGTGCTGCTGGTACAAAAGTTACTACTGTTGGTGTTGAAAGTTAATGATGCTGGTATAAAAGTTACAAACTAGTCTGAAAGATTACAAACTGATGAAAAGGTTAATGGACTGCGCTGAGAAAGTTAAAGGAATTGATTATGTGATATGTATGAGATTTTTTTATAAAAGATACATATAAGTTATTTGTTTAGAAGATCATGATAACTTAGGAAAATATTGTAATCCCATTAGGACTCCTTGGTGTATAAAAGGAGGTCCTAGGGTATAGAGTTCTATGTATCAAAGTATCAAATCGAGTCATTCATAGAATTGTCATAAGTTCAAGGTTTTGTAACCCGAATACTAGGAGAGTATTTGTATTATTTGTAATAATAATATTGGAGCTTTTATTGTTGAATTATATTGTTTTGTGTTATTGTTTCATTGAAGAATTCTTCTTATATTAAAGATTAGATTCCGCCATAATCTTTCGTATTTATAAACAAAGTTTCTATCATAGTTGTGTTGGATTTATCTTGCATAACTAAACCTTACACAAGATAAGGAATTCAAGATCCATTCAAGTGGGATCAACAAGTGGTATCAGAGCTTGTTGAGAATCTTTGAATAAGAAGAACCTGTCTCTATAATTTAGTTATCTTTTTAAGTTTTACTTATGTACTCCCTTATTAACAATATCATTGTCATCCATTCATTTACTTTCATGGGTTTCGTTGATATTTTCTTGTTCTCTCATTGAAATATCGTTTTTTATTTAGTCCCTTTTTCTCGTGTTGCTCTTTTTTTTTTGTTTTGAATACACAAGATCTGCCTTGCTAGAAGATGATGGATTCAGAATCTGCACCATGAGTGGTGGCTGCATCCAATGTTCCAATGATCAAACCTGGGTGAGTTTGAGATCTAGAGGATCAGGATAGAACAATACTTACTGATGACTATGTTTACTGCTCTATGGGAGGTCATAGAGAATGGAACACTCTAAACAAAAACAACAGTTATCGGATGTGTTGAAAAAGTAATACTCCTACAAACTATTGTAGAGAAGGCTCAAAAGAGATTAGAGAGTGAAGTCCAAAAGCACTTTAATGATGGGGCATTCCCTAATGATCATCAATTAAATTTAACTAAATCAAGGATGCGAAAGGTCACGCTAGAAGCTATTGAAAAAAAAAGTTTTTGCGGGGTAACGTTGCTACATAAGAAAACTCAAAGATATATCTCTTAAGCAGTAGTATGAAAACTTCTCTGCTCTAGCTCAGAGACCCTTGATCAAAAACTTTTGATAGGCTTTTAAAAGCTGTGAGTCAGCTGGAGATTTTGGTGTGAAAAACTTTCAACAAGAAGATGTGAACCAGAAGCTGTTGTGAATGTTGTCACCAGAATGGAACCTATGCATTGTTGTATAGAGGAAATAAGCCATGGAATTAGAGACAATGAGGATGGATTTCTCTACTAAACAAATCCTCAAAGTATATGAACCAGAAGTTTAAGCGGACATCAAGCTCAAATTTCAAGCACGTAAAACATGGCTTTTTGTGTTATCTAACAACTCTGGCAACACTAATGAAGCAGTTAACACTACTCATGGAGTTTTTGCTGTTAGCACTCAAGTTAGTGCTGCTAATGTTGATAACTTGAGTGATGCTGTGATCTGTGCATTCTTTTCCAGTCAACTAAACAATCCTCAACTTGCAAATGAGGATCTACAACAACTCCATCCAGATGACTTAGAAGAGATAGACTTGAGGTGGCAGATGGTTATGCTAACAATGAGGGCAAGGAGATTCTTGAAGAACACTGGAAGAAATCTTACTATGAATGGTATTGATACCATTGGGTTTGATAAGTCCAAGGTGGAGTGCTACAACTGCCACAAGAGGGGACACTTTACCAGGGAATGCAGAACTCCAAGAAACCAAGAAAACAGGAACAGGGAAAGCACAAGAAGAAGTGTGCCAGTGGAGACAACTACTTCTAATGCTTTGATCTCATGTGATGGTCTTGGTGATTATGATTGGAGTGATCAAGCAGAAGAAGGTCCAACTAACTTTGCACTTATGGCTTACTCTTCTACAAGTTCTAACTCTAAGGTATCTACTGATTCAAACTGTTCATCATCTTGTTTGGAAAATGTTAAAATTCTTAAAGAACAAAATGAACAACTTTTAAAAGACTTAAGGAACAATCTCAAGTTAAATTACTATTGCTTAAAAAACAGTTTAGGTTGTAGAAGCAGAATTCTGTTTATAAGAAAAGGTCTGTTTATGAAGATGATATTAAGCTCTTAAAACGTGAGATTTAATTAAAAGAAGTAGCCATTACAAAGCTAAGGAGAAAGTTGGAACTGGCTCAAAAACAAAAAGATGAAATTCAGCTAACTGTAGAAAAATTTGAGAATTCATCTAAAAACTTAAACCAAGTACTAGATTGTCAGATAGTTGATAAGTGCAAAATAGGTTTAGGGTATAATGTTGTTCCACCTCCTTATATAAGAAACTTTATGCCTCTAAAACATGATTTGCCTGGTCTAGAGGAGTTTGTAAATGAGCCTATAGTAAATGAGCCTACAGTTAAGAAGTCTGTTATAACAACCCACAATTTTCATAAATGTAAATATCCATCTATTAAGTTAGATGATGTACAATCTATCAGTTATATATGAACTCGCCTTTTTCAGGGAAATTTTTCGCGTTATTACATTACTTACTTTACCAATATCTCGATTTACAACATTTCTTGCATAACTAAAGTTAACGGGCTCAGGCAACCTATCTATGGCAATCCTATCTTCATATATGTCAACCAAACATCATAACATATCAAGTCAATATCATAATATCATTATTACAAAGTACATTACTCATAGAATATGTCATTTGCAACATCATATCAAAACGGGCTTTAAACCATTATCGGATGCCCTAAACCCTAATTCCATGAAGGATTAACATCTAAAGTGAATGCACAAGCTACTAAAGCATATGTACAAGCAATATAACATCTCATTTGAAATATAAAACATTCTCTTCAAGTCAAAGTACAAGTCTCTCTAAAAGCTCAATGTACAAGTCATTAAGCATGATCTCCAAAATAGCCGTTTTACCTCCGTTTTTATTCTAATTTCTTCACCATCACTTTTGTACAAGCTACTACACTCAATATACAATATATAAACCCTAAATATTCTATTCATAAGCTTTCATACATCTTTTTACACTCAAAACCCTAATTCAAAACCCTAAACCCTAAAACCGAGCTAGTTTCTAAACCATGACTCGTTTCTTCGTTTTTATCCATTGTAAACCTAAACCAATACTTAAATAAGTTATAATAACATAAATTACAACATTCTCAATCATAATCCATTATCATTTCATCATTCTACTTCAATTATACAAGAAACAAATCCAGAAAACCCTAATTGTGCCCTAATTGTGATTTTGACCCGTTTACTCATTTTCTACCCGTTTTAACCCAAACCACCTCTCAACTTTTGATTATAATCCTTAATATAAGCCTTAGGATCAGTAACCTATCATTCTTAATCAAATGTACACGAATTACAAGCAAGCAAACTCAATCCAAGCCCTAATGAGCCCTAATGGAACCCGTGAACCCTTTTCTTGCAAAATGACCCATTTTAAAACTTTATATTGCAATCAAGCACCTCCATGACACACCTCCTTCATGTGCTAGCTGCTTACAAGTACCTCAAGCCTTTCCTTAGTCACCAAGGCTCCAAAATATCTCTTTGTTTCCTTCCTTTACACACGGCACCACAAGAACCTTCCACCACCATCAAAGCTAGTTTCTAGACCTCAAGACTCATCATGTAGCTTCAACACATCACCCCCTAGCTGTTCCACACGTCCCATAACAGAACCATAAGCTATCTTAGCCTCCTTGATGATTTTGACTATAAATAGGACTTCAAATCCTTCATTACAACTCGCACCACATCTCTTCTTTCTCAAACCCATAAGGCAGCAATCCTTTGCTCCCATATGATCCTAGGATCATTAAATAAGTTCAAGAAGTGAAGCCCTGAAGAATTGAAGCCCCGGAGTGAAGATACAAGGCGTACGAGTGGAAATACTACCCGAAATGACCCATTTCCACCATTTTTGATCATTGAAGCTCAAACCCAGGTTCTATCAACTTCATACCTGCTACTACACCCTTATAATGTTCATATGATCCTAAATATACTCTTGTTAAAGTTTCATAACTCAATTCATGCTCATTTTCCATTTTGATCCAAAACCGTACACCCGAAACCCTAATTTCACATTTTTCTTAAAACTAAATGTTATAATGATTAAATATTGTTATAATATATCCTATCATGCTTAACTAATGTTAAAATAACCACTTTATTGATTAATGAAGGAATTTGAACTTAAAACCCGCGCGTTTACGTTTTGAAACCCTAATTTGACCCGTTTTACTTACTAGCTTAACGAATCGTTATTTTAAACTTGTGTTGCGTTAAATCTTCATATTTTAGTTTATTATAACTTATAAATGTCTATTGAAATGTTAAAATAAGCTTGCATGGCAATTTGGATATGTTTGGTCACTAAACTTTAGATTTTTTAAACCCCTATTCTGTAAATAGCAAGCAGTGTTTACTGCCTTTGCCTAAATGGGTGGGTAAAGTGGTCTGCTAGCATAGTTCTAGCAAGCCTCAATTTGGGTCCATATTCTTTTCTTTCTGCAACACAATTTTGCTATGGATTCTAGCCACACTAAAATCCCTTTTTATCCCTTTCCTAGCAAGAATTCATTCAATACTGGTTCTTAATTATGTCTCCCATGATCATTTAATAATTTTTACTTTTATGGTTCAATTGGTTTTCTAAGTTGTGATAAATTTATAAAAGGATATCAGTTGTTTCATCCTTAGTAGTATGAAAAATACCTAACTAAATCTGCTGAAATCATCAGTCATAACCAAACAGTACTTTTTCTTATTAATACTTTATATTGAGACACGTCTAAATAAGTCCATATGAAGTAATTCTAAGGGCTTTCTGATGGTTCTTTCTAACTTGGCCTTACAGGAGGCCTTATGTTGCTTACCCTTCTTACAGGCAACACAAGTGTGGTCATTCACAAAAACTTTGGAAGGTAGGCCTTTAACTAGGTGTTCCTTAACAAGTTTGTTTATATTTTTGAAATTCACATGACCTAATCTCCTATGCCACAATTTAAACTCATCTGTTGTTGCATTTGCATATAAACAAGTTATACCTCCAGAAGGAACAATGTTCTTTAAATCCAAACTGTATACATCATTCTGTCTAGGAGATCTAAGAACAACTTGATTTTCATCAAGAAGCTTAAATCTAGGAGACAGAATAAGGCATTCAATGTCAGTAAAGAGGACACTATTTTTCTTGTCACACATTTGTGAGACAGAGAAAATGTTAAACTTAAGTTCATCTACAAAATAGACATCATCAAAGTCTAAAGTAGAAGTTTTGATTTTACCTTTACTTGTTATTTTATCTCCTTTGGGATCACTTCCAAAAGCCACAAAGCCTCCATTGTAATCTTCATAATCTGAAAGATAAGCTTTGTTGCTAGTCATATGGCTAGAGTAACCACTATCCATCACTGCATGATCCTGTAAACAGATCTCTGGATTGCCCTGCACAAAAAGTAAGAGAATCAGTATCTCTTAGGGACCCAAGTCACCACAGACTTGGATATCCCTTTTGGGTCAACATACTTAAACTTCTTGAGTATGAAATATCCTTTTTCTTTAGACTCATGATCCATGTAATTTCTCTTAGGCCTCCACACCCACCTTGACTTCTTAAGAGCATTATCCATCTTACCCTTACTAGTATTAACTACTGCTCTTGTCCCAGCAGTAGTCATATTTTTAACCCCAGAAGTTTTAACATCTTGTTTTAAGTATTTGGGTCTAACAACTGGTCTTGTGTAGTAAGACCTCTTAATAGTTTGATTATGAGGTGCTCTTGGTCTTAACATTGTCCTTCTCTTGGTATATAGGTTCTAATTGCATACCAGTTTGTGCTTTTTTAGGGAAAACTGGCCTAGCAGTTACTAACAGGCCTAGCAGTACTAATAGGGCTAGCAGTACTGATAGCCTAGCAGTATGATGGCTTAGCGTTAAGTTACTACTGTATGTACTGCTTTCGTTTCCCATTTTTGCCTTACTGGATTAATCAAACTTTTCCATGGTTAGTATCCTAATGGTGACAAAAGCTTCCTTCTTGATGTGAGTGTTATTTCAATTATTTGATAAATTTTTGGTGATTATCCTTATAGCATTATCCCATATGGTTTGACCACCCTTTGACCAGTATTTTACCACAGTTCTTTTTGCTTAGCGTTGTGGACTCTTTTTGGCTCTAAAAATCACAATCTGATCAAATGGTCAAGTACTCTTTTAGATATGCAAGCTTTTATGTTCTTAAAACCAATTTCCTTTTTTTCTGAGAAATTTTAATTCAATTTTATCAACTTGAGTTTTAATGTGTGAGTCTCATTTGTTTTAAAAGGGTTAATTGTGTTTACTTCAGACAATCTCCGCATCATTAGTTCCAATCCTCAATGATGACTTTATCTCTGTAAATCTAGGTTTTAGATTTTTTCATCTTCATTTATTTTTCTTACAGTTTACTAGTTTTGATTTACTAGTATCATCTTTTGGCTCACTAGTTTTTGACTCAATTATTTTCTTCCTAATGGCATGTTCATCCTAAACTGCATCAATGATATGTCAGCTTCTTGGGGCTAGGTAGTTCCCTGTGATTGGTGGGGGATCCCAGTATGATATCTATCTGCTTTGGAGAACCTATCATTTGCTGGTGTGATCTCTTCATCACTTGATATGACCTCAAAAACACTCATACTAATCTCATTATTAGTTTCAGACTTGTTACTCATTTCATCCAATTGTGTGCCATATCCTAAACAATTTTTATCTTTAGCACTCATTTGACTGTTGAGTAATTTATTAAGACCCTTGGAAGATTCTTCTAATTTTTCTATCTTATCTTTCAACTCATCTCTTTCCTTAACAACGTTTTCTAGTTCCATTTTAAGGTTGTTGATTTTTATTTCTCTGCACTTAAGCTCATAGTTTTGAAACTCCAATTTTTCACCCCAAGGCCAATTCATTTTTTCATGTCCAAGAATTCTAGATCTAGAGATAAGGCTAATTCATAACCTGAATTTCTGAGTCTGGCTCTGCTATGTTTTTTCTCTTTCATTATCATAAATTCTTTTTAAGAGTTTAAATGACTCTAGAACAATTGTTTTAAGAATAGTTTTGTAACCTCATTGTCAGAAGAACTTGATAAGCTTGTGAGGAGATGGCCATTTAAGCATTATTAATTGGTTCATCAAAATACATTGCTTCCTGTCATAGCATCCTAGACCATCTTGAGCCACCAGGGCGCTATGTGAATGATGGTTCATTTGTTGTTGCATTCCTCCTGCAATTATCACCATAAGATCTTTTCCCTTGGTTCCTTCCTGATTTGCATTCCTTAGCAAAGTGCCCTTTCCTGTGATAGTTGTAGCACTCAACTTGTGACTTGTCAAAGGTAATAGGTTGTTTTCCTTTGAAATCCAAGTTCCTTCATGTCTTCTGAATGAATCTCTGCACCCAAATAGTCAACATGGCCACCTGTCATCTAATATCTAATTCTTCCAAGTCATCTTGATCAATCTGTTGCAAATCCTCATTATTAAGTGGAGGCGATCGTTGGTTACGCAAAGAAAGAGCATACTACTTCATCAGCACCTGAAGTAGATAAAACCTGATTTGTTAAGCTAGTTCCTCCAGCAGTATTAACTCCAAAATTTCCACTAGCAGTACTAACTTCATTAGTGCTGCTTGTATTCTCAGAAGAAAGAAAAGCCAAGTTTAGAGAATTAGATGTAGAACTTGAAGACCTTTTCATCTCATCTTCATAGACCCATAAGGTTGTTTTAGAGATCATCAATATCAGTCTGGTCTATGTCTGGCTTATTTCTCATGATTAAAGCAATTTGACTCCATGAAGGAGGAAGACTTCTTAGAAACTTTTGATTGATATCTTCTTTTGATACTAGAGCAGCATGAACCTCCAATTGAATTATGAGTTTTTGGAACCTATCATATGCCGTATCCAGACTTTCATGTGGGGCATTGGTTTATAGTTTTCAAAACTAATGTTTTAAAACATTCTTTCTGCCAGCTTTTTGAGTCATCAAGGTCCTCCAAAACTTGATTTGATTGCAGTCCAGAGATATTTATGCACATCTGGATCTTTACTGTATACTTGAGGCGATATTCTCTGGTTTTGACTATCTAGTTTAGATGCTCTTAATTCTTTCCTGATTCCTTTTGGCAGTTAGTTATTTGGCAGTCTTAGGAGCAGGAGGACTGGATTGTTCTCCTGCTGGTGCAGCCTCTTCTTGGAGATCTCCATAGATAATTATATCCCATAGGTTATGATCTGTGTGGCAGATATATTGTCGCATTCTCATGCTCCTATATTCATATTCTCCTGTCTTGATGATTAGGGATTTTCATTGCTGTTATAGTTGGTGGTGGAGAGTCTTGTTCTGCCATCTTACTGGTTTGATTTTAAATCTACTTCAAATAATGGAGTTCTTCTTATTCAAAGTTTCCACACAAGCTCTGATACCACTTATTGGATCCCTTACTGAATAGATCTTGAACCTTTAGCTTGCAAAGGGTTTGTTCCTTTAGATAAATCCAAAGCAACAATAATGCGGAAACTAATCAACAATGCTAAGAAGAACAGTATTAAGGGAAAAACACAAGAGCTCTTCTATACAAACAATTATATTATAACTTGAATACATATAGGGTTAAAGCCTATGTTTGCTAATTGTTTCTCTGTGATCTATATCTATTATTTATGCCTTGGTTTTCTTTTATACACCATGGAACCCTAATGGCTTACAAAACGTGTGAGGAGATAATGCATGTCTATTCCTAATTTAACTCATGCATATCTCCTAACAGCACTAACTATTATATGCTAGTAGCACTAACTTACCACTAGCAGCACTAATTACTTAGCATATATTTCAGTCTTTAACTCTGAACAGTCTTAACTTCAACAAGCAGCAGTAACTTAATACTAACAGTACTAACTTATACTAACAGTAGTAACTAGCATAGTTAGTAAAACTTGTATTTACCCAGTACTAATACTATGCATAAATTTTCATAGTATCAAAAACGGTACTAAAGTTATGCTTGATAGCACTAATGTATACCCCGAGCTGCAGTAACTATAAGAATCATCTTGAAGTCTTTTAAAGTCCAATAGTGCAATTTATGTTTTTATGTAAGGACATTGCTCTTGATAAACAGGACTTTGGGTAACATCTTTCAAGCTTATCATATTTTTCTTGATTAATTTCAAAACACTTTTTTTGATTTTATATCTAGCAAGCTCAGTGGTCAAATCAGCATTTGTTTATTTCATTTTGCGATTGATCATGATGACTTTCTCAACCTCTATAGCTAAATTATTATATAATGATTCAAAATAAGCACATGTTTCCTCAACAGTTACAGGATGTTGTTCTACTGTTCCCTCACTTTGTTCCACGCTATAAACTACGGAGATAACATTAGTGTCATTCTGTTAAACTTGGTGTGGTTTAGAAATGGGTTCGAGTAACTCGGTATACTGCTCCTCTTGAGTAAACATATTGAATATATCATTATCATAACATTTTTTAGGAGTGTGCGACCCTCAGTCATGATATCCATCTGAGTTCTCCATACTGCATAGGACTACATGTTATGGATTGTCGTCTAAGTTTAGCTAATGCTCTTACTCGACGATCGTCGAGTGACTCAGGACTGTAGTCATGTCAAGGCTAAAACTCAGCCCATATTCCAAAAGATCTGTAGACCTCTTGTATTCAATGAGCAAGTCTTTTGACCCCACCTGTCCAGCGTCGCCAAAATACCTTATTCTCTCCTAATCTGCACAGCCCCGCACAGCCACGCATCGTATGCCTAAAACGCACCACCTAGCGCTAACCTTACACAATCGCCTTAGCGTCCGGACGCGCTGGATTCATGGCTTCCTTTTGAAGCGTTCCAACACTGAGTTGCAAGAATATAGCAAACATCCAATTTTTTCTTGGGCTTGGCAGTCGCACATTCTGGCATAATGACCCAACCTCTGCGTTGTTAACACCGTATCTGATTTTTGTTTGTCCCTTTCTATTACCTTCAGTCGTTTGTGTCTCATAATCATTACTATTCCTATTCGGATTCGCTTTTCAGAATTAGCAATTTTACTGGAATAAAAATAGGGGTGTTACAGCCCATTCTGATTCCCAACATTCTAAACACCCGAATTCTAAGCAGCATTATGTACAACCTGATTCCCTACATTCTGAACTACATTATACCTATTCTGATTCCCAACATTCTGCCTAGCATACTGTCTAAACTGATTCCTACCATTACCTGCAACCATCTGCATCTGTTTATCTTGCCTCATATGCATACTCGGTTTTGCAATTTGCCTGTTATGTGGGTTGGATGAAATTCTTTGGTTATTGTTGGTTGGTGTAGAATAGTTTAGTTTGAATGTCTTAGCCATTAGTACAAGTGTCATGTCTATTGCAGTTGCGGGATCAGAAATGTCTTTAGGATTTAACATTGGTGTTGCATGTGGTTCTGGTTAAATGATGGTTGTGGTATGTAGTTGTTGTTGGGTAGAGGTTGTTGCATGTAGCTAATCTGTGATGGTTGATCTTGGTGAAACACTGGATAATTGTAAGGATTATTGGAATTTGCCATTAATGCTAAAGGATCATATGTTCTTGCAAGTCATTCTGTTTTTTTTTTTTTTTTTCTATCCTTGCCTTATTTTACCTCTACCTGATTGAATTTTTAGTTAATCATAACAATGAGTGTTATTGGCTTCATGCAAGTCCTTGGTTTGGTGCACACTGGTAAAAGTGTAATCTGCATCATGCAAATCCTTTGTTTGGTGAACAATGGTAACATGTCGTCTCTATTCTAGTTGTAGGTTGTTTAGGAACTTGATATTTCTTGCAATCTTTTTTGGAAAATGTTTGTTTCTTTTGAAGTCAGTCGTTAACTTTAAGAAATGATGATAGTAAGACTGAATCAATTCCCCATCAGCAGAAGTAAACCTTTCCTATTCATTAAACAACTTAGCCTTTTTCTCTTGAACCCTAATCTTGGAACCTTTCATCATTTGTTGAACATGTAACCAGATTTCCTAAGCAGTTTCACAACTATCAACAGCAGCATAGATGTCTTCAGGAAGACCTATGAGTATAGCCTGAATTGCTTGATCATCTGCTTCCATTTGCTTTACTTCTTTTTCAGTAAGTTCCTCATCAGTCTGCTCATGAAAAGTTTCAGCAACAGGAACTTCACGGTCTGGATCACCTGGTTCAGGAATCATTCGTCTGACATATGGACCATGCATAATGGAATTGTAGATTAGCTTTCCGTTTGGTTTACTCTTTGCATAACGAAGAAGACGAGAAGACCATGGAACGTAGTTGTCTTTGTTAAGCATAGGTGGACGGTTTTCGGAACCAGCAGCATAAATGTCTTGTTAAGTTGACATTGCAAAAATGATGTGAAATGATATAGCAGGATAGTTTTAGTGATTAGTGATTATGATTTGATCTTGATGTAAATTAAAAGTCCTTGAAAGTAAAACAGAAATCTAAGTCGGTGAGTGTCAAAATCGGTGAGTGTCAAATTCGGTGAATGTCAAAATCGGTTGAGGGTTAAAATGGTTGAGGGCTAAATCGGTATCGGTTGATGGTCAAAATTGGTTGAGGGTTAAATCGGTTGAGGGCTAAATCGGTTGAATGGATAAATCGGTTCAATGGCTAAATCGGTGAAATGGCAAAATCGGTGAAAGTGCTAAATCGGTGAAATGGCAAAATCGGCTCCTTCAAACTTTTCTGGAAAACCAACTTTTAAAACACCTAAAAGACACACTTTTGAACGTTTTTTGTTGATTTCTTTCGCAAAACTAAGTATAACTAAGATACTCTTTACATAAAACCACAAAATTTATGGTTTTTAACACCAAAAAAATTTGTACTTTTGTGTCGAGTATAACCAAATTAAAACGCACCCTTTTTCAAGTTTTTGATCAAACAAAATGCACACAAATCATTAAACACTCCTAGGCTCTTGATACCACATGTAAGATTGATGAACAACTTCTCGGGGGGACGGGATTGATCAAAATAACAAGGATATGCCATGGTTGTTTTAGTGAGAGAAAGTAGAGAGAGGGTGGAGAAAATACTATGTGTTTATTAGATTGAAATGCAAAACTTACAAATGACTTCCCCAACACCCCTCATGGAGAGCCATAAGGGGTATTTATACTAGAAAGAAAAAGAAAACCGTTCCTAGTTTATATAAATAACCCCTACGTAATACTCAGTGTTCAAGTCTAGTCCAATTCACGTGCAGGACGCCAGCTTTACAAAAGAGTAAGGCTAACAATTTTATCAGAGCTAACCGGTGTGTTTTGTATTCGTGTTTTTTGTCTCGTGCTTTCAGCTTATTTTAAGCTTATTTTAGCTTATTTCGTGGGCTTATTTGATGAAAAAAACCACGGCTGGAATCTTTGTTGTTGTGTGTTTCTGATAAAAGTCCATTTCTCCCTAGTGTCTCGTCTTTCTTTTCTTGCATATCTAAAGGGAGTTTGCATCTTATTGTTTTTTCTGGCTTATCATGGCTTATTTTGATAGAAAAAGTCACGGTTGGTTATGGCTTATTTAACAGCTTAATCTGGTTATTTTCGTGGCTTATTTTACAGCTTCACGGTTGGAACTTATTTTTAACAGCTTAATCGGTTTAAGTTCGTGCCTTGAGAGAACAGAGCAGCTTATGAGCTTTCTGTCTCGAGCTTATTGAAAGTTGTTAACAGCTTTTCCTTAGCTTATTTTCTGGAGTAAAAATATTGAAAAGCTGAAAAAAAATACAAATGAATAAACACAGATCCATTTTTTAAGGAAAAAGTACAGTTCAACCGAAATATGCAGATTCAAGTCAGTCGATTTATACAAGTTTCAAGTTAATCGATTTATGCACAAAGCCTTTGCCTAACCGATTTATGCACAAAGTTTGTTGCCTAGCCGATTTATGCACACAGTTTTGGCTACCCGATTTATACTCATTTCATTTAGCCGAAATATGCACAGATTTCATTAGCCGGTTTATGCATATCTGACCCAGACTAAGTCAACTTGGTATTTTCTGAGTTGACTGAGTCATCTCGGTTTTTACCGAGTTGACTGAGTCAGTCAACGAGTCGACTTTGATAAGTCGGCCAAAGAAAAGGAATAAGCAAAGAAGTGAAAGACAGATTCGAGCCAACAACACCATAAACAACAACATCAACTACACCATCAGCAAACAACATCAAAAAAATCCAACTAATCTATTATCACATCGTTATAGCCTCAACAAAAAATCAAATCCAACTAATCATCCTCTTCAATTACTTCCATCTACACCTTCATGACTCAAAACTGAATATAAAACAATCAAGATCTCATATTCAGTTTTGTATGTTTCAATTAATTACATATCTTTAAAAGATCTAATCATACGAAAATATAATTCATCATCGATTTGCGAAAAGAATTCACTCTCTTCTTTGCTATACAAAATTAAAGTTAGACAAATAACAATTATGTTCTCATCTTCCTTTCTTTTGATTTAACAAAAACACAAACAACAAAGTCAAATACACCTACCTGAGACCTCATTCTAGAGACCTTGAAGACTTGCTAGTACTCGATATTCAAAGAAAGATTAAAAGGGTTTATGTTTAATTCGTTTGGGTTTTTTTCAGAGATCAATTTTGGTGGTTGATATGATTTGAGATGGAGTTGTGTTTTATTTAGGGAGATAAAAATTTGGTGTAGCGTTGTGTGACTGAATGTGAAGTGGTAGGCGGTTGTGTGTGAAATATTAGGGATTAGGATGCCCTAATAAAATGGGATTGCAATATTTATGGTTAGGGATTTATGCGTTATTATGAAAGGCTAAGTGTTGCACCAATTGTTTGGCTTGTGTTATAATTAAACTCAGTTGGGTCTGATACGTGTGGTGGGTCATGTATAAGGTTTTAGCAGGCCGAGTATCTTCATTGTTGAATATTGGACCGAGTATATGGTTTAGATTGTAGTCCGAGTTGGTGTTATTGGTTTAGTTGTGTTATCGAATTAAGTCGGGTAGTAAAACGAAATGATGTCTGGTAAAAGTATAGAAGATCGGGTTTTATTACTTGGACGGGCCGTACTTATATTCTATTTTTTGAGCCCGATATCCGTTAACAATCATAACACATTAGAATCATGAACAACAACACAACAAACACAATACATTACACTAAAAATGATCCTTATCAAATTTCACCTTCATTCATAAAGGCTAGTATTGAATTTTATAGACCACGGATACTTTGTATGATGTTACTTATTTAGGATTGAAGTAGGCTTTCATAGGGAGTGTACTTATTTCGTCTTCGATTCTTTCTATATCTACAACGAAGATGACTTGTTTGGGTATATACGGTTTGTGATGAAGACTTGGATATCTAGTTGCTTTTGTGATTCTTTCTCTCTATATTCACAAAGTAGCTATCACTTTAAGGAGTTACATTGTAGTACTCAGTGTCTCACGCAGTTGAGGAGGTTTCAAGAGGTGTTGTAAATTTTATATACTTTTGAGGGTATATGGTACTTAGAGATTTGCCTCTGCAATGTTCTTCGTCACACAGATAGTACAAGATTAAGTCACAAGTTTGGGATTTTGCTTCATTCTTAGGTTTATTTCATCGGGTTGTCTCCATCAGTGGTTATCTGTGGTATATCCTATAACATAACACGGGGTCGATTCTTGGATTTAGCTAGTTTCTAGAGAGAGAAACACTAGAGAGAATATTCTAGAGAGAGAAAATGTGTTTCTTTGTAAATGAAATAATAACTAGCTTACCTCTTCCAAAGTTGGAAGAGGCTATATATAGTACTTACAATATACCGGGTATTCGTACCCGACTTAAAACCGAAAAACGTACTATTAACTAATAAGCTACGAGCTATAATAAACAGTAAAATACACGGGGTGACCAAGTCTTTTTCTAATATCTAACAATCTCCCCCTAAGGGAGGTCACCCCTGAAAATACCAAACT